>JAOQMQ010007782.1:0-10698 GCA_027563845.1 Erythroxylum subrotundum | reverse complement strand
TTAATTAATTACATTAGAATATAATTAAATAATTAGTTACAATATAATTAATTAAAATATTATAATTAATTAATTAAAATATAACTAATTATTTAATTATAATATAATTAATTTTTATTTGTCAATATTTTTTATAAACCAACTACTATCGATTGTAATAATAATTATTCATTTTTTAACCAACTATTATAATTATAATGATAATATTTATTCTAAATTTTTAGTATATTCATTGTCATTTTTATTATTATTTCCTGTATAACCAAACTCTTCCTTACTTTTTCCTTTGTATCCGTAACAGATGATCCGATAAGCAAAAACGAGATTTAGTAACTTTCTGATGCTAACTATTGGTAAAAAAAAAGGGGTGCTTAGGTAAAGGGCAGTAAGTACTGTTAAACGGCAATTTCACAGAGTAAAAGCAAACAGATAGTTTCAGAAATAGCAAACTCGTACGGACGAAAAAATTTATCCTATTATATTATCAACGTATAAGAAATTCAGTTTAGTACGACAGCGTTTAAAGAATGGGAAAGAACTTTTTTAAGCATACAGGTACTTTTCAGCAAAAGGTTTTTTATTGTTTAACAAATTTAATAGAAATGAAAAATGAAATTCAATTTCATATCTTTCATTTTTCATTTTTAACAGACTGGTGACTCAACCGTCAAATGTTACTTCACTCTGTCAAGTATCAAATTGGGATGATAAATTATATCCTAATTATTCCACCTGTCTGATAATTTCTACAATGTTGCTAATGATAAAACATGAAGGCCTCTACATCTCATTATGGTTCTCTATTCCACTCAACAGGATTCATTGCAAGAGGACAATGCTAAAATCCCCAGTTGATAATGGTTCCCTTTCAGAACCAACAACTTGGGCAGTTACAAATATAAAAATTATATGCTTGTCTGACAACCGGATCAGACATCCATCCCCCATCTTCCAAACTACTTTCTGCTGTCGAAGCCAATGCTCTAGGTGCCACTTGAAATGCAGATGAATTACTCTGATCCAATTCAGGCTTTGACTGACAATTCAACACAGATTTAGGTTGAGTCCAGCCAACTCTCTCCTCAGAGGGTTTACTCTTCATTTTCTTTTCGTACCGCCCCTTCTTTGCCTTCGGAACATCTATAGTAGCCAATACTCTAGGTGCCACTTGAATTGCAGATGAATTACTTTGATCCAACTCAGGCTTTGACTGACAATTCAACACAGATTTAGGTTGAGTCCACTCAGCTCTCTCCCTAGAGGGTTTACTCTTCATTTTCTCTTCGCACTGCCCCTTCTCTGCCTTCGGAACATCTATAGCAGCCAATGCTCTAGGTGCCACTTGAATTGCAGATGAATTACTTTGATCCAACTCAGGCTTTGACTGACAATTCAACACAGATTTAGGTTGAGTCCACTCAGCGCTCTCCCTAGAGGGTTTATTCTTCATTTTCTCTTCGCACTGCCCCTTCTTTGCCTTCGGAACATCTATAGCAGCCAATGCTCTAGGTGCCACTTGAAATGCAGATGAATTACTCTGATCCAACTCAGGCCTTGACTGACAATTCAACACAGATTTAGGTTGAGTCCAGCCAACTCTCTCCTCAGAGGGTTTACTTTTCATTTTCTTTTTGTACCGCCTCTTCTTTGCCTTCGGAACATCTATAGCAGCCAATGCTCTAGGTGCCACTTGAAATGCAGATGAATTACTCTGATCCAACTCAGGCCTTGACTGACAATTCAACACAGATTTAGGTTGAGTCCAGCCAACTCTCTCCTCAGAGGGTTTACTTTTCATTTTCTTTTTGTACCGCCTCTTCTTTGCCTTCGGAACATCTATAGTCTCGACAGATAGAGCAGTCAGCTCTGCAGGTCTTTTTTTGCATGGAATAACTGTTAATTGAGAGGGACCAACTGTTTCAACAGATTCATTGATTTTAGATTGTATAGCTAATAAAGCAACTCTGGCAGCTTTTCTTTCTGCTTCCTTCTTTGTTGAAGCTGATGATCCAATATACTGCATCCCCCCAATCTCAACAGTGCATTTGAAACTTGGCACACGATCTGATGTTTCTTCGTTTTGACAACGGTATACTGGAATTGCACAATTCATTTTTTGTGCATATTCCTGAAGTAGATTCTTACACAGTCCTGTTTCATGCTACAAAAAGAATGAAATTAGGAAAGATAGGCAAACAAAAAGAAAAGAAATATAGAACAACTCCACATGAGCTCCAACCAGTGAGTATAGAAGTAACTTTGCTATAGCTCAGCATCTTCATAATGATGTTGAATACTGATATAAATGAAAGTAATAACTGAGATAGAGAAGTATGAGACAGATTCATACAATTCAATAGTAGCAATACTAAGTTATACCTGAAAACATGAAAAAATAAGTGAAATTCTTCCTCCTATAAGTTGGAAATGATTTAAAGTAAATAACTACTCTGTACATGCATATCGTGCTGTTTCATCCATAGAAATAGAAATAGGCAAAAGGTGATAGAAGATGTTAAAGCAAGACTATCTTCTGGAATAATTGGGACGTCATATAATTACAAGCGAAATAACAATAAACTTACAAGAGGTTGATAAATGCGTGAAGTAACTTCACCAGACTTGGACAATTCCAAAAGAGCAACCTCAGCAGCTGACTGCTCTGCTGCCTTCCGATTGAAGAACCCCAGCAAGGAATCATATCTAACACCTTTTACAGTCACCGTTGACTTGAAGATTGGCTCATGAGAAGGCCCTTCCATTTTCGTTTCATATTCAGGTGTAGGCAATCCCATCTTTTGAGCATACTCTTGCAACTTACTCTTAAACATATAGCAATTCGACATACCTAGAATATGTGCCAAAAAAGTACACCACAAACATTACTTAGTTAAATGCATTAAAACATTAAAGAACCCATCATCTATCAAATGTTACAAGCATATCAATCCATCAAATGTGTTCCAAAAAGTAAGGAACTTGAGAATCAGGAGGCTGTAACTTGTTTTTACATCGAAAGACAACTGATTCTTGGGAAAAGCTAATAACTTTTCCCCTAGACCTAGTGAAGCATAATCAATTTGATGAATCAGCAAATACAGACTTATAATTCAAAGTGCAGCAATCGCGATTAAGCATGTGACTGCATATGATCAAAACCAGGTAAGATAAACTGCTAAAAGCATTCAGACTAAATTTAGAAAGAAAAAAGTCGGATTATGCGTCGGTTAATTTCTTTTCTACAGTTTCTAAGTAAATAAACACAATCGAAAACTTTTCACAAAACTCAGCAAAGAAAGAAGTGAAAATGAGAAATCGAATGAAAGAAGAAGCATACCTTGCTTCGACATTTAGGCTGCTGAAGGCAAAACGAGGGCTACAGTAGGGTTTTTGAGATGGCTATACAGAGTGGTTTACAAATACGGTCTCGGTTACTCTGAAAGAATTAAGAACTGAAACCGGTGAAGTTGTTTAGGCCCAATGACCCGTTAGTACTGCGCCAGATTCGGTCCATTACCGAATCGTTATTTATGTGCTTTGTAAGGTGTAAGGGGTCTATAATACAGTTTGTTAAACTAATTATTAAACTTCTGATCTGAATTAATGAACAGTGTTAAATTACGGATAACAATACATTGAGAAGAGCTTGAGGTTGGGTGACTTCTGGATGCTGAGACCTAGGAAACTCAAGCCCAACTAGGCTAAAAATAACTTGATTGAAATTTGAGCTTAATTTGACCCGACTTAAATTTTTTTAAAAAAATTTAAAAAATTAAACGATATCGTTTTATTTACAAAGATCAAAACATCGAAACTTGGGATTAGACTATTGTCATCTCTACATCGAACCCTTGAAGCACTCGAGTTAAACTTGTTCAACCATTTAAAATGGTTGAAAATGATACAATATCATAATATCATTTAAATCTTAAACTCCTTAAATTTAAAAGATTAAAACAATGTCGATAAAACCAAAATAAGTTCATTCTAAAGAGAGGTTGGACTCTGTGAACCATCCTCTTATATCTAAATGTTGACAAGAAATTTGGTTAATTTCAACTTAATATATTCTTAAAGACTAAGATAATACCGTTTTGAAAAATAATAAACAAACATATCATTTTAAAAAGTAATTTATACCATTCTATAAACTCTTAAACTTAAGTTTGACCCAAAGTTAATTAAACTTGAATTGTTAACTTCAACTTAACCAGTTCAAAAGCAACTCTTATCTATCTAAATCCAAGCTCTACTCGACTCAACCTAAACTTTTTCAAAAAATTTAAAAATTTAAAGTTGTCATCTTATTTACATGAAATCTTGGGCTGGGCTCAATCTATTGCCATGTCTACATCAAACCCTTGAAACAACTTAGGCTGAAATTTGTTCAAACATTTAAAACGATATAATGTCCTTTTACTTTTACTTATTAGGATAATATTTCTCAAATTTAAAAGATTAAAGCAATGTCTTTTTAAAAAGTAAAACCAAAAAGAATCATCGTTTTAAAGAGAGAGGTTAGACCCTTTGAACCAACTTCTAAATCTGAATGTCAGGCATGACATTTGGTTAATTTAAACTTAATATATTCTTAAAGACTAAAATAACATTGTTTTGAATAAATTAAACAACAATATTATTTTAAAAAAGTAATTTAGACTATTCTATAAACTCTTAAACTTGAATTTGACCCGAGGTCAATTGAATTTGAGTTATTAACTCCGGCTCGAGATAAGTTGAATTTACTATTCTTGATTAAAACAACAAACCCTTATTTTTGTAGTTTTCATAGTTATTAGAATACATTATATATTAAACTCAAATAATCACTAATTAAAAGTAAATAATTTCTCAATTTTGTTATAACTCACACTTTTTGCCAAAACGCGAGCAGTCAACTCATCTCATCCTGGCCTTCTTTTAGATTCTCAAAAGTTGTCGCTCCATCATGGTACCAGTTGCAACTATAATGAAAGTTGACGAAACAATCAGTTTGGATTTTCTGGCTAATGCCTAAAACGATATAAATTTTATATGAAAATGAATTTAATAAAATAATTTTATACTTTATATGTTGTATATTCGATTCCAAAAAGCTTTTTACAAGTATATAATTAATTTATGATATACAAGAGTAATTTAAATAATATTAATTATTGGTCATACGAAGCTTGTAGCTAAAGGGCTACCTATGTATAGTAAGTGACCAATGCTCTTGTTGTCATTGGTCATACGAAGTTTCAATTTCTATTTTTTCCCATCCTTCACCTTTTAAAAAATATAAATGAGCACAGAAATATCCATGAGATCAATAGTTTTCATATATTTAGAACAAAAGTAACTATGTATCTTCATTAAGGTTGTTAATTTGGCATAAGAACATGTATTTTTACAGAAATTGAAACTTCGTATGACCAATGACATCATACAAGGTTTCTTAAGTCAATGTTTCCTCACAATAGGTGCCTCCGAATACATTATTAAGCCTAAAAGTATGGAATTTTAGAGAAATCAGCAAGAAAGTTCAGGACAAGAATGAAAAAGCAAACAGATATCGAGAGTTACCTTGACAACACCAGACAAAAGGCGGCGTTTAGCTGGAGGTTGATCTTCTGCTTCATTTCCATCTGCCTGAAACTATCCAATTTGATGAACATACAACCATTAAGCGGGATGTACACCAAACATTTAATTGCAACCTTGTATGTAACCATAGGAAAAAAAAAAAAAAAAAAAAGAAAAGAAGACAACAACAACAATTACCGGCCGAACAAGGTTATAAACCTTCAACTTTCATCAAGAAAGTTAATTCTAATCTTTAAAGAATATCACAGGTAAAAGATTTCTTAAAAATCTACTCTAACACAATTTATGAATTTCAAGGTCTGATTCTAATAAATTTGCAAAGTGAAACTGACTCCGATAAGAAGATTAAGATTTTGATACTCAAAGTTAACATTACTTAAAAGAGAGAAATTTACTTGAATTGTATATAATTTTTTAATAAAAACAATTATACTCTTTCGTTGCGTTAATTTTTAATAATAAAACAAATACAATTTTTTACATCAACCAAAAAACAAAATATAATCTAAATTTCAGATAAATAATAAATAATAAAATGGAAACGTTGGAGCCTGATTTAAGCTTACCTAAGTAGACAAACGCAATGATACAAAAATTTCTTTGTTAATCTGCATAAAATCAAATAATTAAACAAGTAAATTGTCGCATCTTCATTTGCAAAAATTCAATCAATCACCTGAAAAAATAATAAATTAAGAAGTACAGATTAAATAGAACAAATTAATAATAAAAAGTGCTAATTACGTTACAATCGTTACAATCATAATCTTTCATAATTCGCATTATTTTATCAATATGTAAAATTTTATAATTATAATAATTTATTTAATAAATATCAAATATATGATAATTAACAAATAAATATACCTTTATCATTAAATATTTGTTCCAAAAAACTTTCGTTTGAAAAAATGGTCTTTGTACCTATATCTATAGAAAAAATATAAGATAATATGATAAATGATTGTTAAAATCATAAAAATAAAAAATAAAAAAACGTAAAGTAAAATGTTTACCTTAAATATTTTCAGCACCTAACCAACTTCGAGTACACATTAGAGCTTCTACTGTCTTAGGATGAAGTTGTCTATAATGAGTACTCACTATCTGACTGTCAATACTAAAAGTAACATCATGCTCTAAACCACATAACACTAAAACATAAACACACAATTATATTAACATAATTCTAAGCTTAAACATGCAAAAATCATGTAATCAACACCTATAAACACACTAAAACACCTACCAAAACATAACGTAAACTATAACTATCAACATTTTCACGCTTTCTTCAAGCAAAAACAAAACAAATACAAACCCAAACACACCAAACAATAACGCATACATTCATGCATATGAACTAATGATACAATGACATCTAACTTCACAAAACTAATTTAATCTCAAACAACAATCAATCAAGTTGTTCCAACACATTAACTTAAAAAATCTATGACTAAGCACTTTGGATTGAATATACATACTAATGAAGACCTTAACATCTTATTCATTCACCCTAAGCACTTGTACACACGCATTGATAATTAGTAGTCAATCAAAATCGCAACTATCACTAAGTATCTTTTCATGAAAATTCTTATTATTTTCAAAGATCGGTAGGATTTATTTCGAAACACCATTTTTTAAACTTTCTTTAACATTGGCCTAGTCTTTTGACGCGAAGGCAAACATTTGTGATGAATGTCCCCCGGTTACTCAACTAGATCAAATTTTATTAATTAGCTTGGTTGGAATGTCATTCTAGCCTTTTGACGCGAAGGCAAACATTTGTAATGAGTGTCCTCCGGTTACTTAGCTATATCACATTCTCAACTGGCTACTAGCTCTATTCATAACCCAAAGGCCAGCGAAATAGTTATTTATTAAAGATGCCCAATTTTTTTACACATTTAATATAGCCTACCTCATTTCTTTTAGCTAATCATCCTCATGAAAAATACTAACGATGCTACTTATTCAACTGACTTATAATTATAAACGTATGAAACAAATTTCCTAAGGTGAACAAACTGATGCCATATCCTAATTAACATGCATATTTAACCAAAGATACTTAGAACACAAATTTCACAAGTTAATATGTCTTTACAACTTAAAAGACTATGTTCAAAGCCAAACTAAATCCATCAAGTCACAGCTATTGACACATTCATACAATTTAGCAAAAACTAACAATATGATTTGCAAAATTCACACTCATGATGACAATAACAATGCAAATCTCCCCATACTTGGACAACACATTGTCCTTAATGTGAGAAGAATAAACAACACATAAAAGAAATTAAAAATGACAAGAAAAGAGTAAAAACAAAAGGAAAAGAAGGGTTAGAGCATGAACCCGTTACGGTGATTGAGGTGGTGATGGTGTCGGAGATGGTATCTGAACGCCTTGAGCAGTGAAATATTTGTAGATTCTCTGTATGTCTCGACGCTGACATTGTTGTTCTTTTGCCATCTCCTTTAGTAGTTTGTTGTTGTCTGAAACTACATTCAGTACCTTCTCCCATCCGGCAGCTTCTTCTTCCTCTGACTCCTCACTCGTTGATTCTCCAACTTGTTGCTGAGGTGGTACCGAGCTAGAACAGGGTTGTCCTGTCTTATTCTTTACATGTGATTTAGCGCTAATATCTCGAAGTTTCATATGTTGGGACATCAAGATCTCAGCTCTCATCAAATGATGTTGGTCAAGAAACTCAGGCAAAAGCACAGTTAGTCCATCACAATTGACACCATAATAATCAGCAATGGCAGTAACTAAATAACCCATGCCAAGACTACTGCTTCTCTTTTTCAGTGTAGTAATAATGGTATTAAAAATATGTGTGGTTGTGCAAACTTGAATGTCATTATCCATGCACCACAAAATAAATAATTCCTTCAATGAACACTTGTTGTTTTGGCTTTTACCAAAAACGGTTTGGCACATAAATTTGTGCAGCAACAAGTGTTCGGGACTACGAATGATATTGTTAGGTGCAGTTTTAGGATTAAAGTTTTCCAACCCAGTCAATTGGGTCCAATATCGCTTGGCACGGAAATCAGAATGTTGATCAACAACGGTTGATTTCGGGAATCCACCAATGTCACACATGATCTCATAGTTTAATTGGTATGATTGACCCCGCAATCGAAACCAAAATTCGTTAGGGTTACTCGGTTCAAATTGAAGAGAGGTGAAGAATTCAAGGGTTAGTTCCTCATAGATAACAAAGTTAAAATTCATGAATTTTTCCCATTGAATTCTTCTACCTAGATTCTCAACCTTATCTCTCAATCCAAGTGTTTCCAAGATATTAAAGTCCAGATACCTAGGCACAACTACATTTCTAGCACGAAGAGTTTGGAAACGAATACCTTCGTCTTCTGAGTTAATCAAAAAAGGTGCTCCGAAGTCCGCCGCTCGATTTCGTGCACCGCACCTCGACAACTTCCTATTCATTGCAAAATTCATTCTTGGCAACTTACAACCTCTAGTTATACCTCTACATCTTTTTTTGATGTTGACATTGGAACCTAACAACAAATAAATAATGATAGACACATAAACACTAAACATGTAAATATATATTTGAGCATAAGTCTATTTGTAGGTGCTAAAGATTAACAACCTGCAGATCCCTCTGTACTAGTTGATTCATTGTTGGTTGAGGAAGAATGAGGTTGTTGCTGACTTGCTTCATTGGTGGCTGAGGTCAAATGTTGTTGTAGATCCATCTTTTCAACAATTTCGATACCTGCCACCTTTTTCCCTTTGTTTCTATCAGGTGTCATTATATTGGATATCTATAAAAACAAACAATGTTCAACAATTTTCAATATGCCTATGGCTCCTTTTGTACGAGCTCTCATTGGCAAGACAAGAAAATCACCTAAAATTATCTTTCTATTATCATTTAACTTCTGTGGTTACATGGCATGGTAGTTAGTTAAGATACCCTTTTCTACATATTTTGTCAACAACGAAACTATCACTTTGATATGTTACTTCTATTTGGCTAATTATCAATTCACATGGACCTCTAAAACCAAATTAAATTAAGAGAGTGTTTTGAAGACAACACTTCAATAGGGTTTTAGATGCAATTAACTTCAATTCTTTAACATGGTTTTTCTTTTTGGAAATTAAAGAATTCTTTAACATTGATTTTGTAATTGATTCAATCAACCTTTTACATTTTCCTCTTATATGTATGCACGTGAAATATTTTTTAATCAACTTTAGATTGCTTGTTAATTCTCTGCCTAAAGTACTCGAATTGGTTTGTTTATGCATCCAATATGTATCCAATGGTTGATCCTTGGGAAAATCAAAATGATTTTCTACATATGTTGTTCATTGATGGTAACTCGTACGATTTATCACTAGCATCTTGGTGGCAAATATAAGATATGAAATGTTATTATTCTTTCTCAACTCTTTTACAAAATGAAAATCTTTGGCAGATGATGGAGACGAATGTTGTGTTGTATAATTTCTTTATTATTTGTATCTCATTTTCTCTTAAGAAGCTATTAGATGAACGTGTGAATGTATATACTATGGTGTGTAAAGCTTCCTCAAATCTTTATGAAAACATACATGAAAATGAAGGCGATGGTGATGTCCCAGTGGCCCGTACAGGATTAAAGAAATCGGTTGTTTTGAAATAGTCTTATATTGCAAAAACTATGTCTGTACATTGTGACAATGATTAAATCATTCAATCGGGTATGCCTGTTTTCGAATTTGGATTCCTTATACCGTTTGATTTAGCTTTTTAAGTTTTTAGGATTAATATTTCAAAGGATTGTGAAGAAATTAATCTGATTGTTCTATATTGTTTGTTCCTTAAGTGAAACGCATGATGCGTGCAGTTCATCTAATTCAGTGATCCATATTATATTTGAGAAATCATTCACTACATCTTTTGCTAGTTTAGTTAAAGTTAAGAAGTTATTGGAAGTGGGTATCAATAAACCAACTCCTAGGGGCAAATCTTTGCTTGTTTCAATTGATATTTTCGAACGTACAAGGAGTTTTCTTATGAATGCAAACATAAGGAAATTCTCTACCTTATTTACCGAGTCTCATATCACTTAGAATAG
>JAOQMQ010007753.1:0-10698 GCA_027563845.1 Erythroxylum subrotundum | reverse complement strand
TTTAAAAATAAACTAGACAAGTCAGGTAGAGTAAGTCGTAACAAAGCTAGATTAGTAGCTCAAGGCTATAATCAACAAAAAGGAATAGACTATAATGAAACTTATGCTCCTGTAGCTAGATTAGAAGCTATTAAGATTTTGCTTGCATATGCTATTTGTCATGATATAAAACTATTTCAAATGGATGTGAAAAGTGCCTTTTTGAATGGTTTTATAGATGAAGAGGTTTATGTAAAGCAACCTCCTGGTTTTGAAGATTCTAAGAATCCAGATTATGTCTATAGACTTTATAAAGCTTTGTATGGTTTGAAAAAAGCTCCTCGAGCTTGGTATGATTGTCTAAGTTCCTTTTTGATTGAAAATGATTTTAGTAGAGGACATGTAGATAAGACTTTATTTAGAAAATGTATTAAGAAAGATTTCATCGTAGTACAAATATATGTTGATGATATTATCTTTGGTGCAACGTCTAAAAAGCTATGTTCTAGTTTTGAGAATATGATGAAAAATGAATTTGAAATGAGCATGATGGGTGAATTAAAATTCTTTCTTGGTTTACAAGTTAAACAAACCGAAGAAAAGATTTTTATTCATCAACAGAAATATATCAAAGAACTGTTGGTTAAATATGGAATGGAAAAAGTGAAACCTATGTTAGCTCCTATGCATCCTTCAAACCTTTTATCTAAGGATGAAGCAGGTAAGAAGGTTGATCAAACCCTTTTTAAAGGAATCATTGGTTCTTTACTTTACCTTATAGCAAGCAGACCTGATATTCTGTTTAGTGTCTGATTGTGTGCAAGATTTTAAGCAGATCCAAGAGAATCTCATTATATTGATGTTAAAAGAATTTTGAGATATCTATCAGGCTCTACTGATCTTTGCTTAATGTATGAGAAAGGTAAATATTTCAGGTTAATTGGCTATTGTGATGCTGATTATGCTGGAGACAGGACTGATAGGAAGAGTACAAGTGGAGGTTGTCACTTTCTTGGCCATAATGTAGTTTCTTGGTCAAGTAAAAGGCAAATTTCAATTGCTCTATCTACTGCAGAAGCTGAATATATGTCCGCTGCAAGCTGTTGCTCACAAACGTTATGGTTCAAGTATCAGTTAGAAGATTATTCAATACAAGATGAACAAATCCCAATTTTCTGTGACAACACAAATGCTATCAACCTATCGAAGAATCCAATACAACACTCGAGGCTAAAGCATATTGAAGTTAGACATCATTTCCTTCGAGACTATGTATAGTGGAAGATCGTTAGTCTACAATTTGTTGAGACAAATTATCAATGGGCAGATATCTTCACTAAGCCTTTGAATGAAGGAAGATTCAAAGAAATCAGACGAAACTTGAATATGGTAGTGTTGAGTAACCAATCGTCTAACACGTCATGACCTAGATGATTTTCTTACTAAAGAAGATAAAAAGTCATAAGTTTTCAAGAAAACAGTAACAGTAAGTTACAGACGGTAATTTTTTTTTCAAGAGAAGGTATTAGAGGGAAATCTTCTCAAAACTTTTAGAATATCACCTACTCTAGAATATTCTTGAAATACGTTAAACTCGACTTTTGCAGAACTCTCAACAAAACGTTTCATTACTCTGTTCTTGATATCAATTTCTTTCTGTTCACATTCTCAACTTCAGATACTAACATCATTACTTTGAGAAAAATACATTTGTGTGTTTAGATTTTATTGTCTACAGATCACAAATAGAGCAATCTATGATTTATGGAAGACATGTTGATTTCGATTCTTTGAAGAAGAACCAGATGGACATTGAACCAGAAATTGATGCAGTGGGATGGAAAATTTTCATTCAGGTTCTTAAAACAGTCTATCTGAATGAAGTATATGAGTTTTGGAAGAATGCAAAAGTAGTAGACGATACCTTAGTATCAATGGTGGATAGATTATCGGTTATTGTGACACTGGAGTTAATCGAGAAAGTTAGGGAATGTCCATGTGTTTGAGCAAAGCTGTCTCATAACACAAGATGGATGACTCAAGTCAATGCAAAGAAAGCACATATCAATCGACAACTCTATGGAAGTAGTGACCCAAAGGACAAGAAGGCGTCAACTCTTGTTCCGAAGGCCAGGGTTTTACATGCGCTACTTTTTCATTGTGTTCTACCAAGAACAGGCTCGAAGAATGTTGTGCCGATGATAGATGAACAATGCTTGTTTCATCTACTCAACCATCAACCTATAGATCTTCCACACATAATTTTAAGTTACATGATGAAGTCAAAGAGAGATTCTAATGCCTTACCGTATGGTATGCTGCTAACAAGGATCTTTAGAGATTCTGGAATTCTTCTTGATAGAGGAAACATAATGAAGATGAATATAAAAGGCATCATTAATGCGTCAACTGTCAGTAGAATGGGTTTGAAGATTCAAGAAAAGGAGGGTATATATTCTATGGAAAAAGCAAGGACTGAGGGGAGCGTATTGTCATATGCAGCTTAAGTGAAAATGTTACACCCGCACGGAAGACAAAACCTCAATCCATAGGAAGAATATCTATAGAAGAAAAGAAGAATAAATTGTTAGATGAATCAATGAAAGCTAAGACGATTTCACACAGAGAAGAAAGCTAGGTGAAATAGTCTGTAAAACAAGTGTCGTTGAAAAGATTATTAACCTTCCGAGAAATCCAAACAATCAAGAAGCTCACAAAGATTATTAACCTTGCGTCAACAAGAATAGAAGAAAGGGAAAGGTTTGGGTCTTAGTGAAGATTCTGGAAAGACAGAGAAAACACCATAGGCTACTAGATCTTTGGTCTCAATTTTGCAAGATCAACCAGTAAAATCGACTAAAGAAACAGAAATTAAGAGGAAGTTAGTGTTTGAAAGGAAGAAACCTCAACAACAACCTCCTTCTAGACTGGTAGAAGAAAGTAAGAAGTTGAAGACCAGTCAGAAAAAGAATACTTCAACTGATGTTGAACAAAAGACAAAGTCAGTTGAACACATTTCAGCACATTATAATCTTTCTCAACCTATCAGAAAAAAGGATTTAAGACTGAAGGTGATTGAAGAATCTGTACCTGTTAGAAGTAGAAGCTCAATTATTATAAGAGAACCTTTGAAAAGGATATTCAAGGTATAAT
Source organism: Erythroxylum subrotundum (assembly GCA_027563845.1). Classification (NCBI taxonomy): domain Eukaryota; kingdom Viridiplantae; phylum Streptophyta; class Magnoliopsida; order Malpighiales; family Erythroxylaceae; genus Erythroxylum; species Erythroxylum subrotundum. The sequence goes on along the minus strand of JAOQMQ010007753.1, from coordinate 7,566 downwards.
TCGAACCAATACTGATCAATAATCGATCAATACATCTTTTAAATCATGGAGAGAAAAGATTATATGGTATTTTGCGAGATGAAAAGTCAGAACCATAACCAATGCAGATGTCCAAGGATCGATATACTATTTACCCAATCACAAACAGAACATTGATCAAGATTGTACCAAATATACAACCAAGACCTTCAAACATTGTACACAATGAAGACAAAGGGAAAAAGAAGATGTATCCTGAAGGAAATACAAAAGATCTTACAGAAGATCAGATACAAGCAGTTGTGAGGAACATAGATGAGACATGCAATGCAGCTCAACCTAGAGGAATCTATGTTTCACATCATATTTCAAAACCATCAGGAAGTCAGTGTGGATGCTTCACCACAAATGCTACTTTCCAGGTAGTTGGAAGAGTGACAAAAGGACAGTACAAAACTATCAGGGTTGAAGGTATTAGTTTCAACTTAAAGACTTTTGTGCATCTAATCATGCACTTTAGACCTTTGAGTTTTATATCTTCAATTAAAGATGTACTACAGCTTCTTGAAAAACCAGTTCCAAAACTACCTAGACCTGATGACCTTGATCTCTCAGAAGGAAAACAATTTTTCAAACCTCCTGTTATCAAAATCATAGAATTAGATGTTTTACCTTCAGAAATATCTGTTGCTACAAACTTCCATCGACCAAGAACACCTCAACAGGATTCTACTATTATTTTGGAAGAAGTTAGTCACACAAAACAAGGGAGTCAGGAAGCCTTAGTAAAGGAAATTGAAGAAATTCATACTAAGGTAGATGATCTGAGTGAATCAGTGGGTGATCTATATGAGGAAGTAACTTATCTACGAGTTTCTATTGAAGAAGACCTCAAGTTGATCCGCACTGATATGCAACGAATGTTTTTTGAAATCATGAAGCATCTTCAGTAAAGTTTTTTTATTAATAGAAAATAGGGGGAGAAGAGCAGAAGCAGAAGAAAGATAGTACATGGGGAGAACAGAGACAAGAAAAGAAGATAGTATTGACTATGAGTTTTTTTCATATGTGTTTTTTTTATATGCATGTGTATATCTTTTGTTGTCTTCCTATTCGTTATCTAAATAATATTTGTTTATTCACTTTTATCTTTCTAAAATTATGATTATTTGTTATCATCAAAAAGGGGGAGATTGTTAAGTCAAGAAGACTTCACGTCTATTAATTTTGGTGACAATCAAATATAATAATATTAGAAATAAATGAACTGTTTTGATAAGTGTGTTAAGCGTGCAGCAAAAACATAGAAGAAGCGGAAAACACAGAAGAAGTGAAAAACACAGAAGAAGCGGAAAACACAGAAGAAGCGAAAAACACAGAAGAAGCCAAAACACAGAAGAAGCGAAAAACACAGAAAAAGCGAAAAACACAGAAGAAGCAGGAAAACACAGACAATACAGAGATGAAGATACTCTAGTATGTCAGACAGTTAGTCAATTGGAGTTACTTACAGAACTCAACTAAATAACGGTCTCTACAAGAAACAAGAAGCAGTTAGAGACTTAAGCTATAAATACTAGTCGTAGTCTAAGACTGAACAAATTTCAACTTTTAGCTTTCAAGTTATTATTTACAAAGAAAAATTCTGTATTCAAAGTGCGATATATGAGAGCAAACTCTACTGTAACAAAAAGCTCACAATATCTTTCTAGTGAGAGAAAGAAAAGGCTAAGATAGCAGAAAGAATACTTTGTGTAAGAGACCTGAGAAGGCTCTGAAAGGGAAGAAAGAATACTTGTAAAATTGAAGAAGGATAGTGAAATCTCAGACGAACTCTGAGGACTGGACATAGCCTAAGGTTTGGGGTGAACTAGTATAAAATCGCAGTGTTTATCTTCTAACCTTTCACTTTAATTTCTCTAGTTCTTAAACAAGTATATAGAAGTTATTTGCGATTTAACTACATAGTTATTTTTGTATAACATTTTCGGAATTCATTTAATAGTTTGAAAAAAGTTCTTTTCAAGAAATATTAAAGGTTTTTGTATTCACGAAAAGAATACACAATTCACCCCCCCTTCTTGTGCATTTTGTATATTGTACATGAATTCTATATTAATAAGTGATTTACTTCATGTACATGTCATGAAGGTAACACATTATCAAAAGGCAATGAGACTGATATGGATGTGTCAGTCAAATAAGGCTCAAAATCTCACCGGCTTTGTCTACCATTAGTCACTACTCTTCTAAAGATAATGCATATCAACCAATCACAAGAGCAAAAGTACATGTTAAAGTTGCTATGAAATTTTCTAGTCAATTCACACTCTAATCATGATTATATAATCCTAGAAGCAATAGAAAACGAGAAAATGTTTGTTTCATTTGTTTTTTTCTTCCTCTCATTTTGATTGAAAACTTAAAAACAAGTAAAACAAACAAATTCAAAAACAAACACACATGCATATAAAAAATAATGCGCAAATTTAAAGGAAAAGAAATTTACTTCCCTTGGGTTGCCTCCCAAGAAGCGCCTTTGTTTAGGGTTGCTGGCTCGACTCCTTCTTCTCCTCACGTGACAAAATTGTGATCTTCAGGTGTCACATGTGGCTCCTCCACGTGATGTAGTTCCGAATAGGGCCTTAGTTGATCATCATCCTTATTCAGCGTCTTCCCTACCCTCAGATGCTCAATCTCGACTGAGTCCATACACTTTGGAAATATTTCGAACGTCTCTTCACCTTTTTCTTTATCATTTAATTCCTCCAATCTGTTAAGTAAAGGTAAAGAGTTAGTTTCAAAAATAATCATGGACTCAGTACTTACCTCTGAGCTAAAAGATATGTCCTTTGCAGCTTCGAGCTCCTTCTCAACTTCTTCAGTGCAAATAATTCGTTGAGAGTTGACCTCAAAATTCTCAAGCTCCTCATCACTTTGCAAATTTTCCGCATAGACGTCCATTGGATAGACCTCAGGTTGATACGGCTTCTCCTCTTTGCTTTGCGATTCTAGGCAATTAAGCCTTATTGCCATCTGAACCATTAGGTGTTCCATCCTCTGTTGCCTTGCTTTTGCCTCTTGTCGAAATTCTTGCAACTGCTGCTGCGTATCCTGTTGAAATTGCAAAGTGTTAGCAGCTAGATTCTTAACAAGTTCTTCTAAAGATGCACCTGAATCGTGTTGGCTCTCCGAATCTTAGGCGTTAGACTATGTGTTTCATGGAAATTGCCCTCCATCCTCCTGGAATTGTAGAGTATTCTCCTGTAATTTTTTCACAATATTACTCAACTCTTCTAGAGATGGACCGGAGTCATGATAGGAAGCTTCTGGTGTATACAATAATTGTTGTGCATCCTGCAAACTATCATGGAAGTAATTACGATGATTATCCCATCCATAACAAAAGATAGGTTGATCAGTCCGAACATTGTTATAGGATTGAAAATATGAGCTATAAAAGAAATTACTTCCATCCATATCGATTTTTTTTCAAACACAAAATAAAAAATAAAAATTGAAAAGATCACCAAATAACAGAAAAGAAATTAATCACGAACAAATATATACAAAATGTCAATTAAATAACAAACAAAAACTAAAATACCACACTCCTCGGCAACGGCGTCAAAATTTGACTGCACGTCGTTACGCTAATCAAAATAAAATAACTAGACTACTAATACAGCAGTGGTGAGTCTAGGTCGATCCCACATAGAGTGCGTGTAAAGTTTATGGAATAAAATTAACTGGTGTTTAGGAAAAGGGGGGGGTTTGGATTTTGAAAGAAGAAAATAAAATAAAACTAACTAATAAAAACAAATTAAAGAAAACATGAAAAAATTGATAAAAGTGGAAAATTCGGTAGGGACCCGGTTCTTTGGTTCAATCTCGGCCTATACCCTAATTAAGCATGTTTTCATTAATTTGTTTTCATTAGTTGGTTTTATTTTATTTTCTTCTTTCAAAATCAAAATCCTCCTTGTTAAATCTAAACATCAGTTAATTTCATTTAATAAACTTTGCACACATTCTCTGTGGGATCGACCTAAACTCACCACTGCTATAGTAGTAGTCTAGTTATTTTATTTTAACTAGCGTAACAACGCCCGGTCACTAGCCCCTTTGAGCCTTCTTTTGAGTGCATACACATGTCTTCATACTGATGTAGATATTTTATCTCCAGTTTCTTACTTTAAAGTTAACCTTTTTAGATTAAAAAAATTTAGAAAGCTTTCTTACAGGTGAATGGTTATTAAGAAAAGCCAAGAAAAACAAAAACAAAAAACAATCAAATCAAAAGGCTTTCTCAAAAAGAAAAGAAGCAAAGTTCAGAAAGCTTTCTAAAAAAAAACCTCTTATGAGAAAAGTTATAAAAAATGTGTTAGATTATGTTTGTTGGGTTGACGTTTGTTTCATAAGGAAAATAATTGAGGTGCATGTACTCATTTTTCTTTGTTCCTTTCAATCCATTCATTTAGCCTTCCGTACACTACAACCTTGAAAAATCCTCTTGATTGTCAAAATTATAGTTCTTGTAGTGGAGAGCTAGAACTATCACAAACTTATGGCTGAGAATGGACTAAGCAGATTTTAGAGTGAGATTATCCCAACAACAAGTGAGTTGAGAGTTAAACACCATCCTTTGAGAGAAATCTCTTTTACTCAATCTCTTAGATTAAATTCTTATAGTGTTTATCTTCTTAGCGCTCTTTTAGTCTGCTTTGGTTGATTTCTGGGAAAGTGGTTTTACCAATTTTCAACTCTAATTTTTAAAACATGGTTGGTATTTTCTTTTACACTTGTTTCTCTTTAACTTTTGTAAGCTTTGTCCAGGAGTACAAAGGTCTAAGTGTGGGAGAATTTGATTGAACCCAAGTTTTCTATATCAATTGGTGACAATTTCATGATTTTTATTATACTTTTTAGCTTTTATTTTCGGATTTTATACTTAATTTAACTCTTGAGTGCTTGTCTTGAATTAATGTAGTTTGAGGGAAAATTTTTCACAAATAATTGGTAATTGCATTAAATTAATTTTCTTAGAACAATTGATACTGCAAACTACTATTTTGTTTTTATTATAGGGGACTCAAGAATTAGAGCCAAGGTGAAGACCAAGCATAAGTCAATAAATCAAGGGCAACAGGCAAGTTCATCGCGGCGAGGATGATGTTTCGCTGTGATGAACTCAGCAGATTATTGAAGAGATCTTTCGGGAAAATTTCGCCGAGGCATGAAGTTCATGTTGTCGCGGCGAAGAAAACAAAAACTCCAAGCAAAACCTTTTAGGAAAAGTTCGACGTGGCGAACCTTCAAATATCGGAACCATTTTAGGAAGTTTTACCCACTGTACAACCCGATCCATGAACCCATATTCGAAAAAGACCTATTTTAGGCTATCTTAACAGCAGCAGAGAGTCGACACTCGACACTTCTGGAGAGAAACACCACATCTATTGACTCCTCCATCATCGAATCACCATCTCCACGCAATACACCACCATTTTCTCTCACTTTCCACCATCGGTTGCTACCATGGGGTCTTCCGGTTGCTTCTCGGTTGTAGTTATGAGTAGTTAGGCATCTCTTCCCCTCTTAAAGATGTAGCAATGGCTTGAGTTCAATGGGCTTAAAAGGGGAGTGACTTAATCCATGTTTAGCTATGATTTATGAATTCCTAGGTTTAGGATTTGTAATTTATAATTGAACATCCTTGATTAGAGTTTAATCAAGTATTGGATACTCAATGTGTTGTTGGGATTTGTTGATGTAGAACTTTGAGCTTAAATATATGAAGTCTCATATATGTTTATTTGTGATCTTGTTGAATCTCTTTTATCTTGCATAGTTGTGTTTGATATTGAGTTGATTTGAGATCCCTTGTTGCATTAATTTACCCACTACACACGCTAAGGGCATTTAACAAGGTCTTAAGAAATGGAGTTCATTGATTAAGACCTTGGACTTAAAGAGTTCTTTAAGGTTTACCATTTGAAACTTAGTGATTTTCACTCCCATTAAAAATCAATTTCGAACTCTGATAGCCAAAGCCAATTTTCAAGATGATTCTATCGCCATTTGATCATTGTCTTTATCTTTCCGATTTTTATTCCAAAAATCCAAAAAATACTTTTTACATATTTTTCTTACAATTAATTTAATTTTGTTAAGATTTCCAAAAATCAAAATCCCCTTCCTTACTAATTTAGTTTGCATTTCATAATACATAATTTAGCTTAGATCCATTCGTTAGGTTCCGATTAAGTGAGACGACTCGAGGTTGCATTCTATATTGCAATCCTTGGAATTAAAATTTTGATTTGACCTCTAAGGGTAAGAGCAAACGGTCCGAATTAGTTCTCCTTAGAACCCCCAACTGCATTGACATTTTGTTCATCCTGCAAGGAAGGGCATGCATTTGTAGGATGGTTAGCTAATGCACAAATACCACATACCTTGGTAGGCCCCTTTCATATCACTGGTTGTTGCACTAAGGAAGTCAAATTTACAGCTTGCTGCTCCAGCTTAGAGATGGAGACCTCTTTCACCTGCTTTGTCGAGAAGGAAGCATTACAACGATTTCCCCAATACTGGGAGTTTGTTTCCATTATTGCTATCAAGTTCCTAGCATCCTCCAATGTCCTATTCACCAAGGCTCCACCATTTACAACGTCTATCATATTGCTATCTAAAGGAAGCAACCCTTCATATAAATATTGAATTAATAACTAGTCTCTTATATGATGGTTTGGATAGCTATTGTAGAGCTTTTTGAAACACTCCCTGTTGGGCCCCGTTTCCGAAGCCCAACGATCGTTTCAGAATCGAAGAACATAGACATAAATGAGTTTCCTAAATTCCTTAACCCTAAAAGACAAGCTTTCAAACATGACATCTCTAAGCCCAATGGTAAGCCCACAAAGCAAAGATCACAAAAACTAAATTTGACCTTTGAAAATGGTAGCCCTCGGTCTCTAGTTTATGTAGAACCAAGAATCACCTCAAACGGAGGTCGGACGAAGGAGATATGGCCTAAAAAGCCCAACCTATTCCAAACCGGATTTCTATCTGACATACTTTAGCAAAAATCCCATAACTTTCGCTGCAGAGGTCGGATTGACCTCATCGTTATACCAATTTATATGTACTCATCTAGATCTATAACTTTCATGAAGACCAAAAATTGACATTCAGACGTTAAGGGGGGGGGGGTCAAAGTACCTACCGAGACAGACAACTCGAGTTATGCAGACAGATACCTTGAGTTATTCCTATACCTCGACTTATACAGACACATACCTCGAGTTATGCCTATACCTCGACTTATGCAGACACATACCTCGAGTTATGCCTATACCTCGACTTATGCAGACACATACCTCGAGTTATTTCAGCACGGAGAAGGTTTACGAAGTCTTTATTGTTGGACCCCGAACTTTCGATGAAAATTAGAAATATTAAAATGATTTTAAATGAGAAAGAAATTGGTAAGAAAATTATGAATGTTAGCAAATTTGATGAAATTAAGAAAAATTTATGAGAAATGACTTGTTTAATTTTGAGGACTTTAATATTGGAGTGAAC
>JAOQMQ010007742.1:0-10699 GCA_027563845.1 Erythroxylum subrotundum | reverse complement strand
AATAGATAGTCCCTTAATTAAGGGATTATCCTTAGCTGTAATATCTAGCTATATTAGGGATATTTCCAAATAAGGAGACTCCCATAACTATGTACCCTAGCTCTATATAAGGACAGCAGTATCTGTACTTCTGATTATCATCATTTTGAATAAAAATCAGAAGCGTTTACAACAACTAAAGCATTTACCAATATTTTAGAGGAAGATGGATAGGTGGATGAAGAAGAGCAAGGATAAAGGATAAGTTGCAGTACCTGAAGAATTTTCAATCTTGAACTTGCAAAATCAAGTGGCAGAGGCTATGACAAGAATTCAGTGAATCAAGCAACTCAAAAAGATTCCTGAACATCTTGTCCTCTGGCTAAACTTTTGGTGGCATTTCCACACTTTAAACTTCAAGTGAATGTCAAAACTTCCAAGTGTGTTCTCCTTCATCATAGTAAAACCGGGAAATCCATAATCACACTCGGTGCAAGAAAGGAAGCGAAAGCTGATCTCAAAACATATATTTGCAGAGCTTCCCTGAGTCTGTCGGTGGAAACTAGCAGGATTAGGAATCCAATGCTGCGTTATGCACGCCTAAAACCAAGCCTAATTCAATCATCAATCACAAAATATCATCAAATGTTGCTCACTGAAGGAAAACGCCAATGTTGAAGAAAATCAATAGAAATGAACATTGCTGCGTCTCCAAGATGGACAACAATTTCCGTACTAGTTACAGCCCATAGTTTGATAACTGCAGAATGCCACGCATCTGTAGGTATGGATTTTCCAGCAGCTTCTCATTGTTGCTCTACATGGCAAATGCAGCAACCATGTAAGTTTTTTATCGATGATAGTAAAATTTAACAGCACAGCAATGTACTGTAACACGTGCATCAATGACACCATGGAAATAGTTCTAAATTCATAATTCAGCAATGAAAAACTAAATTATGATGCATAACTCTATTCTGACATAACACAAATTCCAAGACAAAAATTAGATCATCAGAACTAAGTATACTTGATGCTTTTACACTGCTAAATTGTGCTTTAATCATTACTTTGTATTATTTCAAGCATACATTAAACAATATTTACCTGTTGAGCCTTGAGGACAAGATTTTGAAGCATGTGTTGGTACTCATCAGGATTATCTGTCATCATTCTCTGGAAAAAAAAACCCAAGCCAAATTGAGTCAAGATCAACTGGAAAACCACAAAGTCCAAAATTCAATCTAAAGAGCAAGTATCTTGCCTTCAGAAGAAAAGCTGAAGAGTAATATGCTACCCTTGAATCAGTATCATCTAAAAGTTCCCTGCCAAAAACCACAAGCGGGAACATGTTATACATGCTTTAACAAAAAGGGTGAGGTAAGTGTTGCAGCTTGGAAAGGAAGGATCACCTAAAGAATTCTTCTCCACCAACTTCTTGAAACGCTGATGGATCTGCAGTACATTTGCCAATTAAAAGAAGTAGAAGCGTCGCCCTAATGTCTGATGCAGCACCAGGAAAATTTCCTCTTCCTTTGCTGCCAACAGCAACACCCAATGAGATATTGTCTGTTGCTGCACCAGCAAGCTGAATCAAAGGCCAATAAAACAATGCAGCAGGAACACGTGCAACTAGTTGCATGGGGATGACAGCCTGTCCTTGAAGAAGCATCGCTGCCATTGATGCTGTTTCACACATCAAAGAACTGTTAACATGATAGCCGGATCTATTATCAGTTTCCTCCAAGAATTCAGTCCGCTGACTCTTAAGTTCAGAGGCATCTTCACCAGAATCAATATTTTTGTTTTCATTGCTGTGGTGCCCAAATTCTCCACATGGTGTTGCAGTTGTGAGGCAAACTTTCAGGCACAATTGAGAGAATAATATGTCACACATCTGCATAAGGAACCCAAAGTAACATGATATTAACCATCATCAACATGCTGAACCAGATAATAAGGTTAACATTCATAGCACGAATTTAGCAGTCTTACAACTAGTACATGATGTACCAATAGCTGGTACTTCAATACCATAGACTCCCACAAGACTATGTAATGTACTAGAAATAAGTCCCTTGCAAATACCAACAAGAAAGAAGATGATGCATAAAACAAAAATCAAAAGAATGTTTTAGTGGAAAGGTAATGTTTTAGTGGAAAAGTAACAAGGTTGCCATATCTTCAAGACAGGGACCAGCACTTTTATGACTAAGCAACATGCATCTTAATTCATTGATATGCAACTTGTTCGTAAGGTTTGGATGATAAGCAAAAAGGTTCTGCAGAAAGATACCTTCAAAATGTTGATTCGATCTGTTTCGTTTATTTGAAACACTAACGATAAAGCACTGCTCATAATGTCGATGATTGCATTCGCTTTCTTAAGTTGGCCATGCAAATTATCATCACTACCATCAATGCCAGTTGAATGTTGCATTTCATTCTCATCTAACAAAAATTTGCACCGCATGAGAAGCCTCTCTAGAATAAACAGGAAGCCACATCTAATAACACTGTCCTTGGATTTCAAAAGTCCACAGAGAAGCCAAATTGACAAAGGAACATCAGAAGCAACAGAAGCATCATGAACGCCAGCATATGTAATTTTCTGATGCAAGTCTTCAAGCTTGGACCATATATCTGCATTCATTCCCTCACTGATTTCAGCAATGAGCAAATCACCTAACCAAGTATAGCCATTCTGACGGTACGCAATTCTATCCGAATGAAGAAGAGAATGTAAAGTGGCCCACGAGAACTTTGCTTTGCAGACAACATCATCTCTTTGAGCTGCATTCTCCATGTCTTCCAGAAATTTGCAAGACTTAGTTACCAGCATTTGATGGGAGAACTCCTGATCTAAATGAGTAAAAGAATCAATAATTGCATCAAATTTCTCTGTTATGTTCTCCAGGAGCTGCAAAGATAGAATTGGATCAGCACGCAGGATAATCTCTAGCTGCAACATTGTACGGTTGTTAATGACAGAGTAAAGGTGCCACAAACACAAACTTCATGGACCTTACCGGAATGAGTCGCTCATTGTTTGAATACATAGATAATTTAGCTGAAATTGATCTTCTCAAAAGCTCCCCAATTCCTTCAACTCCCAGTCTAACAGAAATATAAAATGCTTCAGGTGCATCAGCAAGAGCAAGTAGGGTTGCAAGAGGTTGAATCTCATCATCATCATATTCTGAAACACCTGAAGCTTTGCATGCATCATTTATGCGATGCAACACATAATCAAAGAGAACTAAATAGAGATTTCTCCTCTCTTCTCTCAAGTTAGCAAGTGCATACTGCCAAAAAAAGGAAAAAAGTTATATAGGTAAAGGACTAAATCAGTTAATAAGAGCAACACCCATCAAATGCATATTTATAATCTTCTCAATATTTGAAATGAATGATTAGCATACCTCATAGCAAATGAATTCAATTCCTCCAATCAAGTCAACCTGGTCTAGGAGAAACACAGAAGCCTTTGTAGGTCCATCGGGTACCTGATAAAGCATGTTTACTAACATGCAAATTAACTTCCTATGAACTTCTTCTGCCCAAGAATTTGTCCTGCTAACATGTATAAGCACCTTGACAACCTGAACACATAATAGCTGCCGTTTAGAACAGAAATTCAAGCAACATATAAACGAAGATGAAACAAAATTTATATCCAAAAGTTGAATTTTTTAAAACTAGAAATGCTTTCAGTAATCAAAGCATCTCTCTTCAACCAAGCTAACATAAATGGCTAACAATTTTTGCAAGCTCTTCATATAGAGATTAGCATAATTAGCACGGAATCCATATAAATGAGACTAAAGTACTGCAGCTCAATAGGAAGGAAAAACAAACTAACCCTTATGTCAAGGCCTTCTAATCGTTTCCTCAATATTTTACCTCTATCACATACAAAATACAGTAAACAACTTAAAGCAGCTGCCCAAACTGATTCTTCCTTCTCCTCTGTCTGCAAAAGTTTTGATGATACCAGATAGTAATGAAGGATACAATCAAAGTTAAAAGGAAATAAAGAAAGATTAAAAAAATCAAGAAAGAAGTATGCTTTAAGTCAACAATAAGCACACATTAATTCAACAATAAGCATGATAAATCAAGGAAGTATATTGCATTGTCTGGAGCTGTACCTGGACAAGAAGAAGAAGTATTTCATACAAAATGTTTAGAATCCAAGACTCGAACGTATCAATGGCTGACATAGGGTCCAACTTGCTATCAGAGTCCACCTTCCTCTTTCCTTTTGTTGCAAGTTGATCCTCATTCTCAAAAACCATTTCTCCTGGGTACTCTTCTTCAATTGTAGAAGTATCATCCGTCATCAATGGTTCCAATAAATGGGCATGGACCCCGAGGTTCAGAATTAAATCAAAAGCACGAACTCTACAAGCAGGTTTCGGAGAACTGAGCATTCCCTGAATGATAATTAGAAAGAAAACATAAGAAGCTACCATGAACAAAAGCAAAGGAGTGATATTTTCTCAATGCAGCACCTCAAGCATAGACAGTGTAAGCGGAGCTGCAGTCCCAGAGTCCAGCACATACCTAAAAAGCATAAATGTCTTTCTTCCATGAGAACCCAATCATACTAAAGGAATACAATGAGAATAAAGAAAAGTATTCACAGAGTTAAAAAATATTCAACCTTGCACTGTTCAAGATTCCTTCTTTTTTAAATTCAAATCAAGAAAACTAACAAGTTATTTGATGCATCATCTCCTGGAGAGTATTTTCAGAGTCCAAGAGCGTTAAGCCTTCCAATATCTAACGTTCCTTCTTGATCTTTGAATTCGAATAAGAAACTTCAAATGTATGAAGCTATGAAGAGTGAATGTCAAATAGTCAAAGAAGACTCAACCTTCCACAATATTATTATTCTTTCTATATTTCTCTCCTTGTAATTACCTATGAACGGTGCGTTTCTTTAATGTGCTTCATGGCTCAATGTAAGTCATTTTTAAAAATACAAATCCAATTAAGCATTACTCACAACGTAATAATAGCAAGGATTTTATCAGTGTAAAAACTTACATGTCAATAATTAGTTTAATAAGGACGCTCACAGCCACATCAATCGGTGGCTTTCTACTGCTATTGCTTAGTCTAGAAGATATCGTCAGATAATTAGGGGTTGTAGAATACGGCTCTGAGCTGACTGCTGTGATAACCTCAGATACCTCAGCAGGATTCAGTCGTAGAGGTTGCTGTTCACTGATTTTAAATTGAAAAACAAAACAAGGAGAAAGAGAAGTGTTATTGCAAATAATGGTTTTCAGTATTATTTATGAACGCAAAAGTGGCTGATTGAGGACCCAGATGAATGAAAAGGCAACTTGTCAAGAAGTAAATTAATGAAAAATCAAATTGAATGCCTTCACCTACATAAGCAAAGAATTATGTATCCAAAGCCAAATTCAGGATGTCATACCACTATGTAACAACAATCACTTTTAGATGAGGAGCAAGCCTTAAAGAATCATGAGGGTTGGTACTAGAAATCTGAGTCTTATATGCAGGTATTCCAGACCGAACCTAAAGAATTATTCTTCTCAGAAGAAAAATGGATATTCCTAACTTAAATGTGCATAATAATCTTACTAGCAGAAACAGAAACATTGAAGAATTGATGTAGCCTATGAAATACTGGTTAAGGTATCCTTCACAAGCAAAAGTTATGAAGCCACCACATGCTTCTGAGCAAAATAATCGGAACATGTACTATAGCTTAAGTGAACACATTATTGTCGAATTGGTAGAATCTTTTGCACCTGTAGTGACGATATTGGAAGAGTTGTCGAGCACGTGGACGGAAAGTACTAACAGGTGTATGCTCCCTGCACCAACAATTAACAATTCATAAACACTGCAAATGTTCTATGAGCAACATTTTGTTTTGGATTACATAAAAGTCTAAAACATATTGAACCTATTGGTCTCAGGTTAAATCATTCATCTTTATGTGTCACCGAAGTTAAATAGCAGTAGCGTTGCATATAAACCTCCAGGAAAAAGTTTCACATTCAAAAGCAGGGATAAGTGCAAGTCAAATCTGGTCACATAATTATTAACTCTCAGAAAATTATTTTCTCAGTTCCCTCAGCTGATTTGATAGAGAAGATCGTTTGCAAGAATTGGCATGGAATGGCCTCAACCAAAGAAAGAAGATAGGGTTTCATCCCTAAGATCTAGGTGATCTAGAATACTTCACTTTGGAAAGATAACAAATATAATAATTCTTTGGTAATTTTACAAAAGTGAGATATTAGGTTATATTGAGAAATAACGTGCAATAGTATTTATAAGTAACTGTGCATATTTTGGACAACAAATATTCACTAGAAAAGGTAGTTTCCGAGTATGGAAATGAGTAACAGGAACATGCCAGATTTGTTGAGATCCTGATTTGTTGCGTTTAGATGCTGTTATTGATCTCAAGTGGGAGTGAGCTGAGGCTGAATTTATAATTGTTGTGACTGATGACGGCTGCAACAGTTGATCAAGATATGGCATATCAGCTGTTCCAAAATATTTCCAAGGCTGGCCCTTCATTTTAGATTCCATGTCACCTACAAGTAAAGCGGCAGCACCCAACTCCAGGAAATTACGCGGTCTCACACATTGAAGGTCTAAAATTCGGTCACTTTTTGCAAAAATGGAAAAAACTGAAGTCAGATTTTCAAACAAACCAGACAATGAATATGTCATTGGCAGCTAAACAATGACTAATAATCAATATCTCATCAGCAGCTAAACAATATGACTAATAATCATGACAGAAGGGCACTCAGAAGTAAGTTACCTTTCAGTTGACAAAAATGATTGTTGATGTTCCCCAACCCAACGCCAATTCAAAAGGTCCATCGCAATGTAATTATGATCCTCTGAAGAATCTGTTTCACCAATATTTGACAAGTTTGAAGCAGGTAAAGTATTAGAATCTTTTTTCTCTGTAGATTCTCCAACACTTGCAGGGCTTAATTGGGAATTAAAGGATCTACTTAACAAACATGATAATGATGGCAATGACTGTCTTGATGTAGAGGAAGGTCCAGTAAAAGCAGCAGGTTGAAATAAGCGCCTTGGAATATGTTGAGCCACTAGAGAGCGAACATAATTTAGAGACTTCACAAGTGCCCCAGAAGCAAAACTTGATACTGGCAAAGAAGGTGATGAATTTGAGGATGATGTCAGTGCAATAGATTGTTGGTTTAGAGATTGTGACCATGGGGATGATCTTCCATTTAGGTTACCCTCACATTCGATAACAATACTCATACAGAACCTATCAATCTGAAGCAATGTCTCCTCGCAGGGTTTGTACCTGCAGGAAAAGAACGATGGGATATGAAATGAACACCAGAAAGAATTGCATTATAGTTATTGAAGGAACCAGCAGACTATTTCATAAATTCCACATCACCTTCATTCCAAATAAGTACTCTATAAGAAATAATTAACAGATAAATCAATTTATTTTATTCAGTAGCTGAAATGATTCAAAAAATGCTTTCCAAGAACATTTAACATGATCAGCTAGTAACTCCATCAATCTCACACAGATAATCCAGAAAGAGAGCTAACATCATGATCACTCAACTTCTTTATTCAAGAAAACAATTGAAGAAACAAATTCTGTAGAACAAACTCACCGCAGAAGGTACCGCTTCAAAAGTGTTACACACCTTGCCACAACTGCAGGACTGGTGCAAAGTACAGCCACGTCAGCAATAAACGACAAAATAATAAAAAGCAATACTCTAATTTACCTAAAGTAAACTGGAAAAATAAAAACACTTTGTTGCAATCAAAACTAAACCAAATAATGTCGCTTATAAATTATCTGCTGAAGTCATTAGGCCAGTTAATCAAACATTCATGTAAATTGAGAAATCCATAAGAGCAGAAGAACAACAATGATGACTTCTCTTGTATCTATTGAGCGGAGACTTGCATAATAATCCAAAAGGAATTATCACATTTACCTGCGCTCCCTCTCAGCAATAGTATGTTCTAATATAACATTATAAGACAAGTCGGTTGTTGGTGGGGCCGCCAAATAATCCTGCCCAAGCATGAAACTACAGTTGTAAGATCCAAAAGCGAGTCTCGTGCATACCGCACTAGTTAGAGGTTATCATCTTTATTCATTCATTGGCACTCTACAAACTGATACCCAATACAAAACCAAGTAATAGAATGACCACCTGAAACTGAGCAAGATCAAGAGTGATAGGTTGGAGTAGGAGGCGGCATTGTTTCAATGAGGAAAGATATTTAAGACGTGACAAGCAGACTCAGTTAACAAACAGAATCGAAATGAAGTCCCAAAACGTTTATACTAAGATTCCCAATACTCAAGAGTGCTCCATGCTTCTATCTCAGTCATAAGAATGTGATTTAACATCCTTATTGAAAGTACTGACAGTTTCAGAAAAATTCCCATTGTGAGTTTTTCTAGTAGAAATAATGTCACCGTATTCAATGCACTAACATACAACATCTTTCCAGCAACAGCATCCCAATTTATGGACTACAAACGCTTTTGGTTGCGAAGAAACAACGAATTGAACCAAACAGAACCAGATTCTTCGACGCTCAAATCAAAATCTACTCACTAGTGTCCCAAAGCAAGCTAATTCTCCAAATCATTTAACGCAATAAATCTCAAATCAACAACCGCAACCTCGCAGTTCAAATCCATCGAGCCAAGATCCAAACAAGAGTAAGAAGAAAGAAGAGAAAAGAGCCATTTACTCGCAGAGTTCTAGAAGCTTCATTGAGAACCGTCGCAGGACTACCGTGGTGAGAGGAAGCAACACCGGATGAAGATGACAGGCAATCGGCGACGGCGCGGCGCAACGGCTCCGGCGGCTTCCGTAGCGCCGACGATCTCAGTCTAGAAACGGTACCGACGAGACCGAATTGGTGAAATCTGGAGCTTCCGTGGCTGCTCCGCGAGGGACTGAAGGTGGACATAGCAAGTGATCGACGCAGAGAATATCCGGCTAGACTAGCCTCTAGTGTCTTCGGTGAGCTCTCATGGTTTTTAAGGAACATAAAGAGAAAAAAGGACCCAAAGTACAGTACTTAAAATATTTCCTATATTTATATATATTAAAAAAAAATAGAGAGAGAGAGTGGATTTAGTCTCGAGTAGTTGTGTATTAGCTGTACGTATATCCGTAGTTTTATGATGTTGCGTGAGCTGGCAAGCGCTAAATCTCATTTCGCTTTTTTTAATGGTATTTATTATTGCTAATTAGGTAGAAGAATATTAATATTAATATTAAATTTAAATTTAAATTTGTTTTTATTTATGAAGTAAACTAATTATCCAAATTAGATTGGGTTAAACCTTTTGTTTTAAAAATAAGAAGTGATAAGATATAAAGAGGATTTTTGTAGAAAATAATAGTTAAAATCATTATCTTTATAAAATAAAAGAATCAAATAATTAATATTTTTATTTATCAAATTAAATAAATTTTCTGATTTTTAATTATAAATTAATTTTAGGTTAAGAACAAAAATAAGATTACAAAAAATTGACTTTTTAAAGAGTAATTCAAACGATTAAATGAGACTTTGATATAAGCATTTAAATAGTTATTAAAGAATCCGAATTAAAAGCCAAAAAAAACAAAAAAAAAGTCCAAAAATTATAAATCCAATCAAATTCATGCATAACTCCAACTTTAGAGAACGCTTAAATTTAAAAAGATCTAATACTTTATAACATATTTGAATTTAAAAAGACTCATTTAGATAAATTCTTTATTATTTTGAATACTTAAGGAAGAAATTTGGGATCACTTTATTTCACTTCTGTTTGGTTTCATTTAAATTTACTTCCTGTTGTTTTTAGTTTTTTTCTAGTTTTTATTTTTCTTTCGAATAAAACTAAAAATATGTTTGATTATTGATGTAATTATATTTTACTACTAATGATAATTACATAATAGTAAAATTTAAAAGTAAAAAATTTTCAATTAATTAAATATATTTTAATTTCTTATATAGTATTTATTAATAATCAAAATTTTATTTAAAATATATATATTGAAGATATTTTAATTTAATTAATTTAATTTAACTACAAAAATTAAATAAAATATTTGTAAAATTAGATTATTCATAATTTTAATTAATTAAATATATATTAAATTAAATTGTTCATAATTATTATTAATTATAATTATATTAAATATTTAAATAATATATATTTAGTTGAGAGTAAATTAAATTATGATAAAAACAAAAATCACCTTTTTTTGTTAAAATAAAAAATATAAACTGAAACAAACAATTGTAACACAAATTCTGAAACATCAAGTTCCCAAATATTAAAATAATTTCAGAAAATTATATGTCCTTTTTCCGTAAACTTTTGTGCATTTAACTTTATAAAACTTAAAACACTCTCAAAAGTCACCCCAACACGTGATAAATTTTGTTTTTGCATCATAAACGAAGGACCGTTTGGTTCTACTTTTATTTTTTTGTCGTAGTTTTCAGTTTTCGTTCTCAGTTTTTTGTTTTTGTTTTTTTTTAAACAGAAACCTGTTTGATTGTTAATGTTAAAATATTTATATTTTTATCACTGAAAATAATAACATATTAAATAAAACTTAAAGATAAATTATTTTTAAGTAAATAAATTTATCTAATCTTTTATATAATATTTATTAAAAAATTATTA
>JAOQMQ010007741.1:0-28579 GCA_027563845.1 Erythroxylum subrotundum | reverse complement strand
GCCTGCCTCCATGTTGTAGGAAGTGGGCAATGTCATACTGGACTTTGGTGGGAGCACCAAGCCCTAAATGTGCCCACAGAACAAACAGGAAGTTTCTGAAGTCAGCTTTAAGTGGGTCGGTGTGTGTTACAACTTTATTATTCTTATTATGTTGTGTCATATTTGCCCTGAGAGCTTGCAGAACGCCTTTAAATGACAATGCCCTATAACTTACCTTGATTGCACAAGAAACTCGTTATAAGGCAAATTAAAGGTGTTGCTGAGGGTTTAGCTTAATGGGCTACATTTCCCAACACCTCACCGCCTTGGATAAAGTCAGAGTCCCCAAAAGGAAGTTCTGCCAGTAGACCAGCGATAGGGGACTTAGGGGTAGCCACGGCTTCAATGCCATTATCCTTAAGGAATCTGGCGGCTGCTGTGAGTAAAGCTGCGTTACCTTTCTCACCTGTAGGCATGGCTTTAATCTCAGCAGTGAAGGTCTCGCACAGGAGGGTGTGAAGCCCTTGGAGTACTTCTTGGGAGGTCTTTGTAGGCGTGCCCATGCTTTAACCTTTCGATGGTAAAATTGTGTTATAGAGAATCGTACCTGCTGTGACAATACCCGCAAGCCATTTAACAAAGTTGATTAGGCCGTTGGCTGTGCGCCACGCTTCTGTAAGCTCTGTTACTGAGTTGGTAAGCTCCACAAGTTTCTCAGTTGTGTGAGTCAGTTCAGTTTGTAGTTTAGTGATGGCAGTCGCCTGCTCTTGTTCGTCCATATTTCTTATCCTGTTTTATGAGAGAGTGAGGGTTACCGACCTGACAACACCGTCTGTACCACGGGCTTTTAGTTTCAGAGTTGTGTTGTTGACAAGCTGAATGGAGGCTTCGCCGATCTTTTCGGGATTGGCAGCACTTGAAACCAAAAGCTCAACAAGTCCATCAGCACGAACTGTGACTGCATTTTTAGCAGCCGCTGAAGATGTTCCGATGCCAATTTGATGAACTACAGGATTCGCCTGTGCTGTTTTATACGCGCTGAACGTACCAACTGCGCTCCCACCAGAATCAGCCACCGTGTGACCTCGCCCCGCTGCAAAAGTATAAGGCGCATTGAGCGTGTTCTGATAACCGAAGCCAGCCGAGTAATCTGCCGCATCTGTGAATGTAATATCACGCCCCCACCCAAGCGAGTAATTGCAAACATTTCCTGTAGCCACTTGATAACCACCAGCCATTGTGTAGTTACCATCAGCTACACACTTATATCCCCACGCGATTGAGCCAGTCGCAGCGTGTGAGTTGAACGGGAACTCGCTACTCGCACTTTCACGGCTTACGAGATGGTCAAACTGTGCGATTGCCGTTGCTTCTCCACGCCACTTACCTGTCCCTCGTGCATAAAAAGGCGGTGGAGAATACTGGTGTGTATATCCACGCCCTGCAAGAACTGCATAAGCACGCTCGTAACCAAGTGTCCATAATGATTCACCGAGCCAATGGGTATAGTCACCTGAGCCAATTAAGTCATACTCAGTTTTTAAGCCAGAAGAACTAACATACACACAATTACTATCGGAGTTCTCACAGAAGTCTCGCTGTGCCTCACCAATTTGATAACGTTGGTGAAGTCCTGACATGCCAAAAATTAGCATAGGGGCAGATGCGGGAAACCATGACTCTGCACGGAGCTGACCAACAAGCGTCTTAAGCATGTTACGATAGTCAACGTGCGTTGTTGTTAAAGCATTTTCCTCACCCTGTGCCCAGAGCAACACATCCACCTTCGTAACACCAGCAGCGACTACTTCAGGGGTTGCTAAGGCTGCTTCAACTTTAGACTTCAGAGCGGAGTAGCGAATCGATGATGTGCCTGAAGCAGTCCAAGCCTCGATGGCTGTTCCACCTGTTGCATCCAGCACAATGAATACGGGGCGGCCTGTCTCGTCAGTTAAGCGATGCGCAAGGGACAAGGCAATGTTGTTATTCCCTGCGTTTCCGTTGGGGGAGGAAAGAGTCCAAGGTGCTTGGGTATAATCAGAGCTTCCCCATGAGCTTGTCAAACCATTCCACACTTTTACTTTAGGGTTAGCGGGATTTAAACCCCCACTATTAGCCCCCAACGCATTAGACTGTCCCGCCATCACAAGTAAGATACCCTTATTGGCTAGGGCGTCTTTAACATGCTGAGGCTGAGAGAGCACATCAACAAGCGTTACAGCCTGCAAAGCCGCGGCCTCAGCCCTGCTAGCGGCATCAAGAGCATTGATAGAGTTTTTAAACACGGAGTCCACGTAACTCTTAGTTGCTGCATCATTTGGAAACAATGGGCTTCCTAGATTTTTAATTCGACAATTTAGAGCGTCAATTGTGCCATCACCCCCCACACCAAGAGTACCAACCAGCGAGTCATACGCCTCTTGTACAATGTAGAGCATCTGAGTAGAAGAGATGTCTAAGGCTTCAGCAGTCAGCGTACTTCCGTCATAAAAATCAACTAAACGAACAGCCGTGGGGGTTTGTCTTTTGATTCCAATCACGCCACCAGAGGGTGGAACAACGCTCGGGAGGATGGTAGAGTTATTAAGCCACGTGAACGCGGTGGTTGGAGTATCGTTCAGATACAGCTTTACGTGGGCTTTAGAGATGAAAGGGAACGGCACACTCAGTGGTGTGGGCGTACCTGTAGATGGGTAGAATACTTTTGATACGTAGGGCATGTTGCTCCTGTTATTATTATTATTTTAGGGGTGTATTACTTAGGTTGCGTTGGCTCACTCTTAGGAAACTGACTGCTTGTCATGTCAATAAGGTTACGGACAACCCAAGTGTTTGGCATAAAACCTTTCATACCATCACTGACTTCTTGCTTGGTTGCCGTGCTTGTGCTAAAGGGGTTAACCGCGCTGCCCACAAGTTTTGCCCCTGTAGCCATGTGCATTGCCTGTGTCATTGACGGTGTGATAAAAGCATTCCGATTGTCGGTATTGCCAGTACCAGACTTAAACAGTGTATGGCCACCTGAGCCAAAGTAGTAACCTGTCTCAGCAGCCGTGGGGACTAAACCCAGAACACTCATGCGTGCCACAGCACCAAGAGCCACGTTCTCCATACTCATACGCTCCTGCAGCTTCTTAGGGTCGTGAGCATAGTTCAGTGCTTGCGCGAGGCTGTACTCAAGGGCTGCGCCAATGATGCCAAGCATCCACATGCCGTGCGATGTAGCATCGTTGTAGTGCACATTCTTGAGGAACTGTTTAGCATGGCCTACGATCATGAAGGTTCTTAGCTCCGTAAAGATTTTCCCTAGAGGTGTTCCTGCCCAAGCCCATTTCTCACCCTCGAATGCACGTTGGATGACATCACTAACCTCTCGTGTGAGCATCGTTTGGTAGGCATCGTGGGTTTGTGGGCTTGTTTCCTTCCACTTCTCGTAGTCAATGGACTTCACTGCGCCTGACTCATGGAACTCCGTGTGGTTCTTTAACTGAGCAAGTACATCGTCAAGGTCGTCATAGCTAACCCCTTGACCCACCATACGGAGTCTTTGGGATGCTGTGATGGGAACTTTTCCAGTAGCCCAGTCAGCGTGTTTTTGTACCTCCATCATGGATGAGAGAACCTCTGTGGCATCAGTAATAAACCCATTACCAGAAATTCTGTTGATAAAGTGACTGGCATCGTTAGCAAAGTTCTCAAACTTAGTGAGCTTCTTGTCATAGGTAACCTCAGTTATTGAGTTCTGACGGGCATACCCTGCTTTAGTCTCCAAGCCCAGCCCAATGAACTGTTGAATGTCCTGAACCAGCTGGTTTGTTGGGGTGTGTCCAGCTCTTAAGCTATTCAAAATACCTGTGAACTCTGGGGAGTGAAGCGCAAAGGCTCTCAGTGAGGTGTTAGCGATTGCATTCTTAGCCTCAAACAAGGCGGGAAGACCTAACTGACCAAGCATGGTTGACCGCGTGAGGGCACGCATGGCGTTCAAAGCTCTGTCTGTTTTGCTGAAGCTCTGAATTGACTTAGGTCTACCAATAAGAGTGGCATAAGCATCCTCTACTAAGGTCTTAGCATTGTTGAACTTAGAAGCATCAGACTTCAACGCCCCTTCCTTCAGGTGTAATTCCTCAGCTTCTCTGATCTGCTTTGCAAAATCAGCAGGGGAGTAGATGCCCATGTGTTCAGCAGCAGCAATGTGCCCAGCCATTGAGTTTACGTACTTATCAACGATGATACGGGAGTCATTCTCCAGTAAATCAGCAAACCTCACTGAGCTGCCGTCGTCCATAACATGGGTATAATTTTCATTGAAGTTCATACGGTGCTTGAGTGTGCCTGTCCTGCCTGCATCACTACCTGCGATAGCCTTGGCTGTTTCTTTAACTTCAAACAGCACATCAATAAGTGCATCAACTTCATGAGGGGCTAACGCAGGCACGCCACGCTCAGGCATTGTCAAGGCTTCTCTGAGGGACTTCTCGTTACCTGCGTGTAGGTGCATATCTTGGAAAGCAGTACTAAACTCTAGCTTGAGGATTGTGTCCACAAAGGTCTTAGCCTTTGTAACCTTTTCAACAGGGGTTAAAGCCCGCAGCTTGTCACTGTTGAATGCGCCAGCCAGAGCTTCGTATAGCCCATCACCATGCTTACCATGTGCTGTTCTGATTGCGTCAGTGTCCCAAATACGAGTGACATAATAACCCGTGTCAATGACATCATCAGCCCCCTTTACGCCCGACTTCTTAGCTAAGTCCATGAAGGTCTTAAAGAGTTTCTCAAGATTACTGGAGGCTTGGGTAAGCTCCTCTGCAATGTCAGGATTATCAAGGAGAACTTGGGTGTCACCACGTCTAACTCTCGTGACATTCTGAGAGAACTCCTCCATAGAAGCCCTTTGCTTCATTGGTGAAATCTTACGCTTACCAACGACTGAGCTGTGGAGGTCAGTGAGGTCTGCACCGTAGTTCCCTGCCTGAGTCTTCACAAGGGTAAACTTATGCTCTGTGGCTGTTCTGCCTTGGGCTTCGTATTTGTCAAAACCGATGGCATCCTTGTTCATCCTCCCCATCAGATTCTGAAGGATGGCGTTGCCAGATTTATTGACCACATAGGAGTCATCAAACCTGAGAGGAACTGTGTATTTACCCACTTTAACTGAGCCGAGGCTTACAGGCTGGGTGAAAATACTGCTGGCTCTAGGGTCAACTGTAGAAGCTGAGCCGATCGAGTCTTTAGCAAACCCTGAGACAATGGGAGGCTCTTTGTAGCCAACAGCTTCATAGTCCAGCTCGTGAGGATGTAGCGTGTGCATGTCACCAGTCTTACTATCCTGAATGACGTACTTGCCAAAGTCATTGACCCTCTGAATTGTCCCCGAAGATAACTCGTCAGTCATGGGGTCACGCCAATGTGTCTCATGCCCAATTGCAGAAGCATCGGGGGCAAGTGAGGCTTTGGTCTCAGCTGCTTGGATGAGGTGTGAAGCCTCTTTTGAGCCGTTTAGTCCAATGGATGTGAGGGTGTTTGACTTATGGGCTTCACGTGCCACATTTACATCCACAGGGTTGGCAGCTTTAAGTAAGGTGTTGAGTGTATCTGTGTGAACAACATTCGTTGGTTCAGATGTGTGGGCTGTAATAGCCTCTCTGAGTTGTGAGTGACTGGCTTGTGTCTTGAGGCTTTTCTCGTCAAGAGCATTCATCTTAGCTACCTCAGCATCCAGTGTTTTAGACCAGTGCTCATCAAGGGCTTTAGCTGTACCCACAACGTTATCTGGATGTCCATAATCACTTAACTTAGAGACCTGAGTGCGTTGTTCAGCTGTGAGAGCTGTGTAAACAGAGTCGAGAGACAGCGGGGAGTCGGAAGACACCAGAGACCTCAAAGCAGCAGTCTCGGGGTTCACAGAGGCGTTAGGATCAGCCTGTGCCACATCCTTAGCTGGTATAGGCCGTTCTCTAGTGAGGGAAGCATCGGACACCTTAACAGCACCGTTGACTGGCTGTGGGTCAGCCGTGTAATCCTTGCGGCCTGCTTCAACAGGGTCTTTTCTACCTGACTCCACATCTCGAATATGCTTCTCATCCCCAGCTTGCTTCTTGATTACCGCATGTTCTGAAGGGGTTAGTTCTTCACCACGCCCCACCTTAGAAGCAGCCTTCATAGCTGCACCCTCTTGGATGGAAGCGTTGGTAATCTTAGCCGCTTTGTGTGAATTATAGAGCTGAGAACCAGCACCAATACCAGCCATGAACCCAGCACCTACAGCTCCAGCCGCTAGGAGTTCTGAGGTCGCCTCGTCACCCTTATCGCGGTAGTTTTGCTTCTGGATGTATGCTGTAGCCGCCACGTTGCCAGCAGCTCCCTCAGCAGCATACTTGGCTACGGACTTGGCGGTCAGGGGTTCTATAGCTTTAGCGACAGTGAGAGCCTTAGCCCCCAGCATTGCGCCTTTGCCTATCTGACCAGCCACGGGGACATAGTTCACAGGGTCGAGGAAGCCCATAGCTAAGTCCAGCTTCTGTCCTAAATACCCTTGAGCACCGAGCAACTCTGACTCTCTACGCTTCTTGAGGATGTCATTCTTGAGGTACTCAGTCTGGGCGGCACTGGTGGACTTGTACATGTATTTGTAATCGTCTGGATTAAGCCCCTCCACGTTCTTATCCCACTCTGAGAATACTGAGTAGTTAGGCTGAGGTACAAACTGGTTGCCATGAAACTGAGAGACAGCCGCTGAGGTAATCCAGCCTTGACTGGCAGAAGCCTTAATTACATCCAGAACCGAGGAGTTATCACGCAGGGACTTATTGTGCGCATCAATCGTTGAGGTGTCTGTGGGGAACACTGGATTGACAGAAGTACCAATACCTGTGCCCAGCTTAGGGGTTAAATCCAAGGGCTGTTCTACTGCTGTTGTTACAACTGTCATAGTGGGTTTCCTTTTGTTATTATCGTGAGAGCACCCGCATGAAGCTGTCTGCCCCTGCCAATGCTGCCGAACGGAGGGAGTTCCTGCGGGTGTCCTCTTGATAGGGGGCTGTTGCGTTGGCTCTGTATTTAACCTTAATTGAGGAGTTGAACTTAACCATGTCCCCAGCTAAGAGCGCGTGTAGGGCTGTCTTGAATTGTCTGACACCTCCTATTACTTGCCACTGAATGTCTGTGAGCACGGCCTTCTGACCTTCTGAAAGGGTCTTCCAAGAGTTTGGGCGAATCTCATTGACAGCATCTGCTGCCTTCTGCTGATAACGCGGGAGAACAGCCACCAGCAGACCCATGGCTTGTTGTTCGGTGATTGAAGCCCTGCCAGCTTTGATGTCAGGAATACGCTCTACAGGGATGCCTGCTCTCCTAAAGTCCGCCTCAATAGTTGCGGAATTGGCGTTAAGGTTGTAACCCATGCCAATGTTCTTACCCGCTGAGGAGTTTGGATCAGTGTAAGCTGTCAAGCGCACAGCCTCTCCTGTCGTGATCAGAGCCGCAGTAAGGTTTGCTTGTTTCAAGAACTGTTGGGCAACACCGCGTGAAGCCCCCTCAATGCCGTTTGCACTCATGGCGGGTGCTCCTAAGTTAAGTTTTAGTTGAGCCTCAGATAAGCGATTCCACTCATCCTGACGAATGCTTGATATTTTGTGTTCAAGTCTCTGTGGTAGTGCGCCAATGGAACGCGCCTTCGCTATGAGGGTTTGATTCGCTGACAAGTCTTCCCCAGTGACTTTCCCCGAGGTGAGCCGCTGTTGGAAGGAAGCGTAGTCCTGCTGCTCCTGCTGAGTGAATACAGACTTTAGCTTGTAGTCCTTAGTCATATCATTAAAGGACATTTCTCCGCCTAAAACCCTCACAGTCATGCCTTTCTTCTGTTCTGCTGCTACGTACTTACCGTTACCGTGTTCAATAAGCGTGACATCGTTATCAGTTCCGAGCTGCTTCTTGATTCTGGATACGTAAGAGCCAATGGCTTCCGTGGTTGCCTTGCCCGCAGTCCCTACTGGAATGGGGACAATACCCACGCCATCCACATAGGTGTACCGAGAAGCAGCATGAGCCTGAGCAGCTTCATCAATGGCCTGCTTGGACATGCTGGGGTTAGCTGCTACTAGACCTTTGAGGTAGTTTGTGGTTTCATAAACTGCTGCTGTGGCGTCCACAGTGTTGGCATTTCTAAAGATACTCCCACCAAACCACTCATTCGCATTTGCCTTAGTCACGAGCTTATTACGGTCATACAGAGACATCACCGAGCTTTTGATGGTGTCCTCCAAGTCTGCTTGAAACTTGGGGTCTTTAGACATCTTTTCAGCAGCAGCTTTGCCATGAGGGGAGGTGGCATTGACAGCACCGTTGTATGCTGCTGCATCTGCTACACCGCCGCTACGTTGGGCTAAGTAAGTGCTGGCAACAGTTGAAGCATCGGGACTGAAGTATTGTGCTCTACGACTTTCTGGAAGTTGATCATAGACACCCACAGCCAGCATGAACTGTGGAGACACCTTCCCATCAGCAGAGGGCTGGGCGTTCTCTAAGTAGTTTGTGAAGCGGGAGAGCACAGGGTTGAGCACTGAAGTGCCTGTGGCTGAGGACTTGCTGATAAGACTGGCAATGGCTGCGGCGACCCTCTGGGGTTCTTTGAATGACCCATCGGGGTTTGTGCTGTGCAGAGCATCTGTGAGCACCTTACTCTCTCCTTGAGAGTGTTTAAGTAAGTAGGCTTTGACATCTGCTGGGTCTACGGCTGCACCATTCCCCAGGGCAATGTTTTCCTCCACTGCTGCGGCTGCTTGAAATTTATCAACCGAGTCCTGAAACTTACGGTGTAGGGATAACACTTCTGTAGCTGTTTTGCCTTGTGCCAGTTGGTTTGCAAAGAACGATTCTGGGGGCATCTGACCTGAAGTGCTGACACCGTTTTCAATGTCCAACATCTGCTGGTAGTAAACGGGCTGCATGGCTGCTTCATGGGCTGCTGCTTCGGCTGCTTGTGCTTTGTTGCGGCCTCGCTCAATCTGGTCTCTAAGCTGCGGGTTCATCTCAGAGATTGTCATACCTGTCTTGGGGTCTTTTTGGTCAAAGACATCAAACAGGGAGGACTTTCCGTGAGCAGCTAAGGACAATGCCTCAACATGATCAAAGAGGAGTTTAGCCCTGTCCGTGGCTGTGATGAAACCCATCTTTTGACCCATTGGGGAGAGCACATTAAAGAATGCCTGAGCGTTCTGTTCCCCAGTTGCGTCGGGTCTAATTGTTTCAGCCATTGATGCGTTATAGTTGGCTTTACCCTGTTCAATAACCTTAACAGCTTGCACCCGAGCGTAGTCCTGCCGAGCTGACATAACCACAGGGGCTAAACGATCAGCCACAGCAGAAGCCACTGTGGTGTCTTCTAAGCCGTGCATGTTGGATAGGGCATCCTGCTCAAACTTATGGATGTCAAAATCCTCGCTGTTCTTCTTGGTTTGATAAGCTGTTTCTACTTCAGCCGCCAGCTCACCCCCAAGTTTAGTACCCATTGCTTGTTTGTAGCCCTCAGCAAAGTTAGCCCCCCATGCTTGAGGGACAGTTGATGGTGCAGTTGGGGTAACTAAGGACTTACTAACAGCTTCTTGGCTGCTAACATCTGCCTCCATACCCTGCACCTTGCCTTGCTCTGTGGCAATCTTAGCTTGGTTCTGCATGTACACCCTGCTGTACTCATTGAGTGCACCGTTTACCGAACCCAAGCCCTGAAGGAGTGCCTGAGCTGATCCAGAGTTCGCACTGGGTGCTTGAACGGTTGTGTCCACAATGTGAGTAATGGCCTGAGTCCCGACTTGTCTTCCTACTGTTGCGACTGAGCCGAGGGATACACCTGTGGCTGAGGTGGTGGTTGTTCGTGACATAGGTTTACTCTCATGTGTAATATTGTTATGGGAAGGTGCTTTTTACAACGGTTTTGCTAGAAGCAGAGCTTGGTAATGTCTTCTTGTAATCGGTGTAGGTACTAAGTCCAGCACCAGCAATCTGTAAGCCCGTGCCTAAGAGACTCCCACTGTTAGCCCTAGCATTTGCGATAGAGCTGTCAGCACTTGCACGGATTCCTCTAAGGTTCATGGTGTTCTGAGAGGTTTGTCTGGCTTTGTTATTTTCAATTGAAGCCATATCCTGCCCCGCATTAAACATCGACTCCTGAATGGCTTTGTCATAAGAGTTGCCTGTTAAGCCTGTTTCAGCCCCCGCAGCCCTCATGGTTGCCACCTCTTTACGGGCTGCAATGGCTCTTGCAGTCATCTGTTCAGTAGCAATCTGGTTCTGTTCTTGTTGTACTTCTGCTGCTTGATTGGCAGAGTTCTGATAGCCAACTTCGATGTTGTGAACCTGTGTGGCTGCTGCATCGCTCTGTTGTTTGTAACCCACTACACCTGACAGAACGCTAATGCCCAAGCCGATTGATACTGGGTCGCACATTATTATGTCTCCATATGAAAGATTCTGAAGGGGGCTTTACCAACACCGTATTCGGGAGTTACCCCACCAACCGTGAAGCCAAGCCTAGAGAGCCACGATATGGCTGTGGTGTTCTCAGCGTGTACGAAGTTAACCAACCTTCTAAAGTTGGGCTTAATACTTTCTATCCAGCCAACTGCGTCTGTAATGAGCTTGCCCTTGAACCTATAGATAGCCTTGGTCGCCACCATCCAAGGAGCAGCCACATCATCAAACAGGGGAGCTACCCCAAAGATGCAACAAGGGATTCCGTTGATACAAGCCACCTTGCACTCGGAGGATCTTTTGAAGGACTTCTCCAGCGTGGCTTCGAGGTCATCCCCCGATGAGAGCCGCAGTTCCAGCTTATCGGAGTCCCGCATATACTGAGCCAAGTAACTTGCGTCTGCTAAAGTGGCTTTTCGATAGGTGAGGACACCATATTTATTTTTATACTCGTTGTCCATGAATGACATATTCTCCATCCCACTCAGCCGTTTGTATATTGCACGGCATTGGGGTATCGTTAATGATTTCCACCTTCACCCCAATGTTCTCAGCCAACACAGGAAACTTCATTGAGCCTGATGATACCGAAGGAGTTCCTAGGGCAATCTTAGATGTGCCAAGGGCTTGAGAGGTGAAAGGGTATTTGTAAGTGTCTCTACCAAAGGGGGTTACTTCAGCCCTGAAATAGCCTGTGTCGCTGTACCCAATAAACCACCGCTTAATCTTGACCTTGCCAGACAGGACGGGGTTATTGTCCCTATCTCGAACATATTGATCTGAGAAGACATAGGACATCACATAAGGAACACCAATAACACAAGGTGCTCCTGAGTAGTCCCCAGCAGCCGAGATTGAACTGGTTGTTGGGCGGAGCGTGTTACCCAGTGAAGCACCCACAGCTCCCACAAAGCCAGCACCACGCACAACAGCCAACGGAGTAGTGGTGGAAATTTGATAGGGCATTGTCCAGCTTGTGACATCAGTGCTGGAGTTGTAAGAGCCTGTAGCCTTAAACTTTCTGTCTAAATGCAGTGAGAACTTCAGTCCCTCCTCAGTATCGCCAGACTGTAAATCTAGGGATTCCAAATACACCCCATCAGCCCGCTGGATGACCAAGTAACACACACTGGATATGAAAGCTGTGGCTAAGATAACATCCCCCTCAGCGAACAGTAACTTACCCCACGAGGACTGCATCTTTTCCTGTTTAGCCCAGTAGTACTTATAAACGTAGATGGCGTTCCGCTCGTTAAGAGTTAAGGCAAAGATGACATCCTCAGAGGAACTGGCTGACAGGCTAAAGACATTTGCGGGGAGGTAGTGAGGGACATGTGCAGTAGAGTCCGCAGCGTTGTTTGTAACGGTGTCCACATCAACATAATATTCCCTAAGCGCTGAGTGACTCCCACGCTCAGTGACGAAGTAAAGGTCTGATCCGTTAGACACGGGAGAGCACCCTATGGAACTCTCAAAAGTTGTTACTACATCAGCCCTACAGCTTTTAGGGGTGAGGACTTCTCCACCAGCTAATTGGAACTGGGTCTGGTCAGAAAACAGCAATAACACCTTATTGAAGGGGATTGCGTGCCTCAGAATTGATACCTTAGTGCTGGAGACTGAAACATCAATTGGGTCTGTATCCAGCACACCCGTGGCGGTAGCCCCCCAGAAATTGAAGTAATCCCCTGTTCTTGAGAGCACTACGATTTCGTCCACCAGCATTCCCAAGCGGTTTCTGAAGTAGAACAGCCCGTTAATACTGGAGTTAAGAAAGCTGGGGGGAGGGTTGGATAAGTCATTGCCTGCCAACCTCGAAGACCACGCAGCTTTACTGAATGTGAATGTCCCATCCGAATTACGAACCAACTGGTGGGGCATCGTCAGCCCGTTAAAGCTGTTTACAGTTCCCCCCTCCACAGTCTCGACCCACGAACCGTCCTTGTAAGTTACGAAGTAGTTGTCATAAGAACTTGAGGGGTCTCCTGAGATTTGCACTGTGTAGTTCTCCACGAACTTAGCGGGCAAGTTAGAGAACAACTGCACCGCACCCCCACTGAGGAGGGTTAAGCCTTGATTTGCAAACCCATCGGTTACTGAGGAAGTAGTGATTACCCCCACGTTCTTCTTGATTACGAGGATGCTCGTGTTTAGGATTGATACTGTGTAGCCTGAACCGAGGACTGTTGTTAAAGCCCCCTTGAGTCCCAGAGCCACCTTCTCAATTGTGGTGGTATCAGCACCGTCTCTAACGATATTCGTAGCAGTCACACCTGTGTCATCTGTGCCCGTTCCGAGCGTTGTGTCGGAGGAGGTTACAAAGGTTGCTCTCTTGGTGTCGACAGTGACTGTGTAGGCCACAGCGGTGACAGCCTTATTTACTGTGACATACGCCACTGATTTGTCCCGAGCAGGAGCTGCTACACCCCCAAGTACTTTAACTGATTTATTGAGGATGAAGGAGTAGTCAGCAACGGTGGTGACATCGAAGGAGCTTCGAGGCGTGGGTGTGGTTAAGTAACCCTTGCCGTCTGGAAAGTTCACTACCCTAGGCAGCCCCGTATTTAGATCAAAGATATTGAGATCGCCATTTGAAATGATGACAATATATCTCTCGTTGATGTCTCTATTAATGATATGAACTAAGGCATCATCACAGGGGATGCTGGTAATCTTAGCAAGATGTTGAGTTGGAGGTCGCTTACGAAGCCCCGTGGCAATCACAGGATAACAATTCTCCATCGACTCGCACTGGCTTGTATGTCTCAACTGAGCAGGCTGTTGGGAAACCCCGTTGAATAACGAGGGGATGGTGACATTTACAATTCCCATATCAGAAGCTCCAGTTTGTGTGCATGATGTTAGCCGCTGAGTAGTTCTGAAACATATTGTAGTTCCCTGATTTTCCCTCAGCTTCCTGTAGTGACACTAAGGCTGCGACTTCTTCTGACTCCGTAAATCTGTGAAGTGAATCAGCCCCCAACACACGGGATTGGAAAGCCCTTGCGGCCTTAATGAGAATGTAGTATCGTGCAGTCTGGGGTAACTCGTCCCATTCCAAAAGAAGCTGCACAGAGGCTTTTAAGTTGTCAGTGAAAAGGTATGTGTGATTAAACCTGTCGTACATCCTCAAGCCCCGCTGAATAGGATTACATGCCCCTGATGGGTTGTTAATGTCCACTGTCAGGATGTTAGCAGGTAAGTAAATATAGCCCTCAACGTCCCTAACAAGCGGGTAGTCATCCTCGGTGTTAAAATGCCAGCCTACCGACTGCACACTTCTAGATGTTTCATTAAGGGTAGCTACGGCAACTGCCACGTCCACCATGCCTGTAGTGTCCAGCGTATTCACTGGGGACTCACCAGCACACGAGAGCATCGTGTTCACAGCTTCAAGGACTGTAGTTAGTGAAGTAGCAGTTTCCATAGTTATCCTATTTGTAGTTAAAGATGCAAAAAAAACCTCCCCAAGTTTTTAGGCTTGAAGAGGTTAATTTTATTACGTAGTGGTTTTGAGTTCTACAGCACACTCAGGGCGCAAGATACCATGACCCACAGCATACTTAGAGACAATCAACGTACCCTGACGACGAATATCATACTGCATTTCTTGAGCCAAGTCCATCAACTTAACTGTACCTGCTGCGCCTTTAGTACATACCAAGGCGGCAGTCTTAGAGAAGTCACCTTGATACTGCGTTGCTCCAGTTGAAATAACAGAGTTTGGTAAGTGATTGGTCTTGACCAATGTTGCACCACCCACTTTATAGACCTTACCATCCGCGTAGTTACCATTGTTCGCACCCGCCCAGTCCATGTGATACATGTTGGTGTTCTGACCAAGTAAGTAGTATTGAGCAGGACGTAAGTACACGTACTTCTCATCAGTGTCTGGAACATCCTTCTCGTCCATTGCCTGTACAGCCGCATAGATACCAGCAGCCAAGTCAGCTGCTGAGGTCTTGTACAGCGTGGTGGCTGAGGTGAGGGCTGTACCACCAAATGCACCTGTGACTGTTGCAGAAGCGCGTGCTGCCAGTACGCCTGTCTGGAGTAAGTTCTTATCCATTGCGTATGCAAGTGCTAAACCCGCCTGTCGTGAGTACTCAGAGCGATAATCATAATGAGACTTTGCCTCGTCGATGTTTGGTAAGAATACATCGGCAATCACCAAGTCATCAATTGTGATAACACGCTCTGCCACATTTGAGGTTTGACCTACAATCTCAGTACCTACCGCGTGTGTACGACCTGTTACTTTCCATGTGGCTGGAAACTGGGCGGACTTACCAGAAGTGATAGTGCGCTCCATGAACTTGCCTTGGGTGACACAGGCTTCTTCAAATGCCGAGAGTACTTCACCGCCATAGACTTTGAGGAACAGGGCGTCTGTTAAGCCTGCACCATTAAGTTGACCAGCATTAAGGGTTGTTGCATTAGCCATTATTCATAGCCTTTCATTTAATATTATTTTTATAGAACATGTCTATGTACCAATGTGTTATGATTATAGTTTGGTACTTAGAATGATTGTGTTGCGGCCAACTTAGCCTGAACCTGCGCACGATATGCAGGGTCTTTTCCGTACTGAGGGTTACGCATATCAGCGGTCATCTCAGCCTTACTCTGATAGCCACTTGTGGGTGTGGTTTGGGTAGACCCTGAGAACAGCTTGGGTTGACTTCCCACAACAGCTTTATACTTGGCTTGTAAACCTAAGATAGCCAACTCAACTTGTGCGGGTGTTCCTGACACAGCATCATTGTAGGCTTTAATTTCTGAGGGGGTTAATGAGGCTTTAGCCCAGTCCACCATTTGGGTATAGTTAGCTTCGCCACCAACCAAATCTAAACCCTTGGTGCGTGTGGATTCTGCTAAAGCCACTTGACCCGCCACAAAGCTATCAGCTAAGGCTTTTGGGATACCCACAGCCTCTAAGGATTTATAATCAGCTTCGGTGAGAGCTCCATTGGCTGCAAAGGAAGCTGCGAAGGCATCATAGTCTAAGCCTTTGGCAGCCAACTCAGTCTTAGCTGCTTCGGGTGCAGCAGGGGGTGCTGATGAAGGGTCAATGACGGGCGGAGTAGTAGTGTTGGTTTTACTCTCCAACTCTGTGTATGCCTTAGCCATTGCTTCATAGTCTGCCACACCTTTTGCAGAATCCCAGAACTTCTCAGGAATGTGCTCAGGTTTTGGTACAGCCTGCTCTTGAGGCACTTCTGGGATACCTGCGGGCTTCTGTGATTCATCGTACTTTGCAACCATAGCAGCATCATATTCTGGAGTCCCTAAGACTGGCTTGGCTTCGGGAACGACTACGGGCGGAATATCAGAAGGCAGCCCTGTTGGGATAATCGCTTCTGGCATATTAGAAGTCCTCGCGGCGGAATGGTGAGGCTACTTTAGGCTGTTCACCCCACGGTGTTTCAACAGGAACTAACTCGGGTTTATCCACAACTTCTACAGAGGTATCTGCTGACACACCCTCCAAAGGAGTAGTCACTTCACCATCGTCTTCTACGTGTACTGGGATTGCTTTTGCCATAATATTTAAGTCCTTTATTGTTGTGTAGGTTGTTGCATAGCTTGGGCTGCCTGCTGTGCCATAGCTGCGGGGTCAGCCCCTGAGTCCATACCTTTTTGCATCATTCCACCAAGCTGATTAACAGCATTAGGGGCTACCTGTTGGATGAGTTGCTGCCGCTGTGCCGCTTGTTGCTCTGCTGCAATTGCTTCAGGGTCTTTGATTAAGCCCAGTGTGTCAATACCACGAGCCACTGCACATCGCTTGATGTAGTCGCCAACATCCACATATTGAGCCACCACCTGTTGACCGAGCGGGGCTAAGTCTTGCAAGAACCCTGCCAGCTTGGTTAAGTCTTGACCCCTACCAATGGCTTCCACACCTGTTGTAATGGCAGGCTTAACCACCCCCTTGGGTAACACAGGGAGCTTCTTGGATGCCTCCATTTGAGACATCAGGTTAATCACCAGTGGGAGTTGAAGTTCTTGAGCCAGTGTTGAGTAGATGCCGCCTTGGGTCGATTCCAGCTCGTTCGCCATGTATCGAATCTCCTCAGCAGTCACTCGCTCCCCTGATCGTTGGATGGCGGAGTTAAGCATAAAGGAGTAGCTTAGGGATTCTGTGATTTTCTGGATGGTGTCGTAAGTGACCCTAAAGTCTGCAAACTTGTCCATTTGAACCACGGTGATATCCTGAGCATTGCCTTGTTTAATATCCCCTGAGTTCGCCTCAGCCAGTGTTTTCATTGTGGTGGTTGAGTTAGGCTTAACCAAGAAAATAACCTTAGATGCAGCCAGTGAAGCATCTATGATGGCTTTGCTTAAAGATTCCAAGGTGGTCAAATCACCGAGGTATTCTTCAACGAAGCCCCGACCATAATCCTCACCATCAATTGCGGTGTATCGCAGGTTTAACCACGGACACTTATCCAGCGGGTATGTGCCCCTTGAGTCTGGAACTTCAACGCCATTAAGCTCCTGCCACACATCCCAGTTGTGGTTCGGGATGTTCCTCTTGATGCAGGTGTAGAGTTCGAGGACATCCTCAGCACTCGACAGTTTTGAGCTATCAGAAGGGAGCTTAGATTTAGATGCCCCTAAGAGTTCGTCAGGAACTTCAGCAGGGCTGAGGTCTTCCTTGGTGATAATCTCAAGGGTGTTGCCCATAGGATCACGCTTGGTTACATAACGGGTCAAGCTGTAGGTCTTCATGCCCCCTTTAGGGTCTAGGTAGGCAAGGCAGTTACCCGCAACTAAAAGATGTTTGATAGCTGTGGCAACGGCTGCCCTGATAGCTGTGGTTTCAATTTCACCCATCACAGCCCGTTCAATCTTATTGAGTGAGACCTCAACCTGTGTCTTTAATCCTTTGGACTTCTCAGGGGGCATTGAGTGCGCTATCTCGTCAAGAGCGAAGTCAGCCACAGCAAGTTTAAAGAAAGGGGTATTTGGAGGGAGTAACGCCAAGAGAATCTTAGCTGCTAGGTTATTGAGACCACGAGCACCTAGGGATTGCTTAGGGGTTGGATACTGTGTAGAAGCATTAGCTCCTGCTGGGGGAATCAAGAAGGGGATGGTTACTTTAGCACATGCTCTAGCTCTGTCTAAGTACTGTTGCCTGCCAGTCTCTAGCTGCGAGTAGCGGGACTTGAGGGATGTAATCTGGGGTGTGTTTGGGGGTGATTGCTTCTTGGCGGACATTCGCTTCCCTGTTGTTTATTTTTATTATTTAGGAATGCCCAAACCTGATGCTGAAGAACCCGTAGCAGGTGTCGAAGCGTCTATACGCAGCTTGCGTTTACTGTTGGCTGTTCGGATACCTGCTGTGGTGTCTGCTTGCATCTCTGGGGACACCAGCGGTTTTGGCTGTTCTTGAGGGATGGGTGTGGGAGCTAGTTTAGCGGGGGCTGGTGATGAGCACATATTGGATGTGTATCCTTATTTTTATTTTGGTTATGATAATACTTTGTTATCAGTGTGGGCTTCTTGCCACGCTGTGAGTAAGCCCGAGACTACCTGACGATTACCCACAGCTACCCAAACTTCTCTGTCTGTCATGGACAAGTCAGGGCATTTGTCAGGGTAGAGCTTATCAAGCTCTCTGAGCAGCTCAGGGCTTAATAGGGATACTAGGGGGGAACTTTGGGTGCTCATAGGCTTATCCTATAGATAATCTTTATTTTATAGTTTTGTTTAATAACTCCAGTAGTGAGGGTAAAAGGACCAAACCTAGATGTAGCTTGGGTTTGGTACGGGTTTTTATAATGCTTCTAAGGCTGCTAATTCTTCATTTAAACGTTCACGTTCTCGTACTTTGTAAACACCTAAGTGTTCCAGCATAATCTCTAGGCCTGTAGGGTCATCCCAGTCACCACCATCTAAATCCTCATAATGCCAAAAGTTTTGCAACACTGGCTCTGTCAGTTTAACCTTTTCAAACGCCATAATAACAGCAGCCGCGTCATTGGAATGCTCCTCAACAAAAGCTGGGAACTCCTTGAGGGAGAGGACTTCAAAAACTGTTTGATCGGAACTCGCGCCCTCACCGTAGGTACGGATTGCGGTTGCTATATACTTTTGTTCAGTAATCAACATCTTTATTTTCTCCAAGTTTAGGTGGTTGCCATAGCTTCACCTTTTTCAATTTAAAATCATATTCGCTCGTCCTACAGATACGTGCCACCCGAGCTTGCAAGAGGGCGTCCACAGCGGTCAACCCTTTAGACACAAAGGCTTTAACAACTCTATCCCAGTTACCCTTATGGTCTCCCTTAACGAGCAATTTGGCAGCCCCCACAGCACCCACCTTTGGACATCCTTTGTAGTTGTCCGTGGTGTCCCCAGTGAGCGTCTGAGTAAGGTGGTAGTAGTCCGCATCCTCCTCAGAGACTTCCACTAAAGTACCTCTTGAGGGGTTGTAGAGGGTGCAAGGAATGGTGTTCATGTCCTTATCAATTGATACAATGACTTTCTTACCCTTGATGATATTGGCTGTAGCGAGGATGCCGATGACATCATCGGCTTCAAGAGTTGGGCGTTCAAAGGTCTCATAGTTCTCTCGGAGATACTGTTTGAGTTCCTGAAGTAACACGGGGACAGCAGCAGGATTCCTGTTGAGTTTGTACTCAGGGAGAATCCCACGTCTCCATCCTTCAGCAGAAGCACATGATAAGCACACGATCACTCGGTCAGCCTTTAGGGTTTCCTTTAATTCCTCAATGTGTTCCACCATGCTTGGAATGATGTCCTCTACAGGCAGGACTTCCACAGCCACATCATCAGGATCATTCCCGAATTTGTAACTGGTCTGGCCGCGGGATGCAAACTGGTAAGCTGTGATGTCAGCATCAAGGAGGATTGTTACACCTTCATCAACGCTGCTGGTCATGTAGTTCTACCTGTGAGATTTTCTCTAAAATTTGTTCAGGAAGCTCGGTCGTGTAATACTCATCGCCATTAACCATTGTCACGCTGGTAAGTTCCTCAATTGGATGACGCGCAACTGACACAATATTAGCCACAGCGGAGCTGATTAACCACCCTGTTGTGGTCTTAAATGTAATAAACTTAGTGGTATTAAAAGTCATCAATCCATATCCTCCTGAAGATTAGCCTTGGTAACACCAAAGCAACAAAGAACCCAAGCAAGCACAACCATGCAAGCGAGTCCACATAAAAATTCTGACATGCTTAATCCTTATCGAAAGGGGAATCAAGCCATAAGTCTACAGCCAAAACTACAAAAACAACTACAAAAACAAAGAGTATTGAAAACATGTTTAATTCCTTTCAAAATACCTATCAATCCTAAAGTGCCTAGCCAGATAAGCGAGAGTTGGGAGAATCTCTAGGATTAGTAGCGTGTTTTTCTTACCCCTGAGACATCACGCTACTCCCTTATACTTCTCAAAGGTTCTCAATGTGCCCAACCCTAACAAGCCCATGAGAACTGGTGTCAACTCAGCAGTACTGAAGGTTGGTAGGAGCACAGGGTTAGAGGAGAACATGAGAATAAACCAGTTAAGCATGGGTGAGCCTATGAACTCAAAGGCGAATGCAAAGCCGCACACCCAGCCAATGAATGGTCTCCAGCGGGAGGTGAACTTATCTGAGACCATCATTACTCAACCACCTTTCCGTTACGATATTTAAAGAAGTCACGTGCCCTATCTAAGTCTGTTGTTAAGCAGTCCTTAAAGAATATGCTGCTTGGCCGCCACCAGAACTCAACACTTTTTAAGTCAGCAAACACATATGAGAGAGTGCACCAGCAGAACTTTCGGACTGCGTATTCACCAGTGATAAACTGTACAATTTTCATTATTTACGCCCCTCGAACCCGTCAAAGGCATACTGTAAGTGGGAGGCTTGTTCCTGTTCCTTGGCGGCCTTTAAAATCCCCAAGCCCTTATGGGTCACATACCAAACCCTTCCGTAACCTCTATTGCCAACGCCTGTGCATGTTGAGATGCAGCCCAAGGATGCAGCCATTGCCACATCCACGGCTGCGCATCGGGCGAAGTTTGACTGCACCGCAAAGCCACCGCTGTGTGCCACCCACAGCACCCTTAAGAAGTTTTCATCCTCAGTGAGTTTCAGCCCATGAAGTTCCCACCTTGTAATCCCCATCCAAGGGACATCGAAACCCAAAGTGTTCGCCAGCCAATTTGATACTTTCTTTAGCAATTTTCCCAATTGTTTCTCCTAAACCTTTGTTACATTCAATTTGCCACTCATCGTGGACGTTAGCTACGAACTCATAATCAACACCTGCGACCAGTCCCAGTTCCCCTTGGAGTTTTCCGTCAAGGATTACCAACGCTTTCTTCATAAGTACAGCCCCTGCGGACTGTAGGAGGGTG
Source organism: Erythroxylum subrotundum (assembly GCA_027563845.1). Classification (NCBI taxonomy): domain Eukaryota; kingdom Viridiplantae; phylum Streptophyta; class Magnoliopsida; order Malpighiales; family Erythroxylaceae; genus Erythroxylum; species Erythroxylum subrotundum. Next base: position 7,751 of record JAOQMQ010007741.1, on the reverse strand, counting down.
TTTGGTGCTGAGTGCGCCCCACGGATGTGGAGTATTCGCCCATCAAGCCCCTTTAGAAATCCTTGGGACTTGACCTTATCCTGAATCTGCTTTACGAGCATTCCAAGGGCTGGTAAGTTATTCATAAAGCGTTTACGTGAGGCTGTTCCAGCATCCTTTACTTTTAGTAGATTGCCCGTTGTCAATAACGTGCCCAGTTTGACATCCCCAGCACCATAGACAAACGCATAGAACCAAGTCTTAGCCATGTCTCGACCGCTTTGACCGTCTGGGTATATCAGCTTTGGGTCTAATCCTAAAGCCTTGGCATTGACCGAGTGAATGTCTGTTCCATTTGATTTGTCACCCTTGAGGACTGTTTCAATGTAAGCCCCATTGTCAAGTCGAGCCATATACCCCGCCAAGCAACACAACTCTAAAGCTGCTGCATCCGCACCCACCAGCTCCTTGCCCGCAGGTACAGTGAACAAGCTCCTACACTCATGACCATAAGGGCTGTAACCCGCTGGGACTTGTGCTAAGTTAGGCTTACTGTGAGTCATCCTGCCTGTTACAGCCCCGTTGGTGATAACTGAGCCATAGATGCGAGATGTCTTAGAGTCCACATATTGTAACCATGCCCCCTTACCAGTAGCCATCTGTGAGATACGCTTGGCAAGAGTCATGTACTTGGTCAAGGCAATGGCTTCAGGATAAGGCAAATCCTTGAGTACACTCTCGTCCACCTTTGGCTCTCCACTGGGGGTAAACTCTGTGGGAGACCAGTCGTACAGCTCCTTTAACCAAGCTGTGATGTGCGCTCTTGAGTTAGGGTTGAATGAGAGTGTTTCGTACTTCTGAACAGGGACTCCAGCCACATAACCCATCTTAGCGTTGTCACGCTTAGGTACAAAAGGCTTCCCCTTTGGAACAACTCTAGGCTTGAACACCTGAGTCAATTCCTGCCCCATCATAAACAGCTTATCTGCCCATTCAGCCCAGAGCTTCACAGCGGCTTGAGTGTTGAAGTAGTAGCCATAAGATGTCTGACGTTGAATGATGTGGGCTACCGAATGCTCCAAGTCCATAGCTTCCTGTGAGTACTCCTGAGCCATGAGGTGCTTGTAGAGCTGAAGTGTTACTGCCACGTCCTGCTCACAGTAGTCTTCCATATCCTGAGACCAAGCCTCCCAGCCCCCTGAGTATTCCCCCTTGTTGTTACCCAAGCGGTAGCCCCAAGCCTCTAGGGAATGGGACTTGAATAATCTTTGGGGTAACTTGTTGGCCTTAATGAGCTTGTTATCCCAGACACTCAGGTCAGCGTAGATAAGGCGAGAGAGGATGAGAGTGTCTACTACTTTCACCTGTTTACCAAGTTGAAACCAAGGGTAGACCTTCGTTATGGCAGGGATGTCAAAGTTGATGATGTTGTGGCCTATGACCACATCGGCACTCTGTAGCTGGTTGAGTAACGCCTCAATTGTGTTTGAGTGGTTGTTACCCACGCCTGACCACCCTGTTTCAACATTGGATATACCTAAGCAGTGGATGGTTGAGAGGGCGTCAAGGAGTCCATTTGATTCTAAGTCAAATACCAACTTAGTCATCATAAGTCCCCTCAAGTGCTGCTGTCATCACTGCTTTTACACAGCTTGGACAACCATCACACTCCCACTGCTCGATTGTTCTGATTTTCATATGGGTTTCCTTTCAATTGGTTTATGTGCAGCACCATTTCAAATTCACCTACTTCAGAAAAGCCGTGTACTGATAGATACTTTGGCGTGCCTTCACCAAAGAAGTTATCAACAGCATCCGTAATGGCATCCAAAATAGCTTTTGTGTGATATTGCATGATCACTCCTGTGGAATTGGGGGAAGCTCTTCCCACACGGTGTCACACCCGTACACAACCTCAGCTTTGAAAACAGTCCCGTCTGAACAGAGGGTTATGACATTGGTTACACTACTGTCCTGCCACTCGAAGGAGCTGGTTGCAATTTGAATTACTTTTCTCATTTATTACTCCTTATTAAAAACGCTGTTAAGCCGTGTATAGCCGACCGAGTATCCCAGTCCAGTGTTACAGGCTTAAATCACCTGCCCACACGCCGCGCCTGCGTTAAACACTCGTTAAAAGTCAGGGTTCTCCCCAAAAGCCTCAGCACCCGCAGGAGTCCTCTTAGTTGTGTCCTCGAGTAATCTGCCTGTTACATCGTTGTAATAAAGCTGTACACAAGAGCCTGTGGCTTGCCCTGTTAGTCTGTCTTTGAGACACCTGAGTGTTCTCTTGTTGCGGTCTTCCTTAGTCTCAGCCTGCTGGTTGCCCTCTAAGCCAAAGATTAAGTAAGACCACTGTTTGATTGCTGAAGACCCATAGAAGTTCTTCATGGTCACTCGCCCGCCCTCTTCATGGGGCGTGCCCTCTGGGGCATTCAGGTGGGAAATAAGAAACAGGTTGAAGTTAAGCTCAACAGTCATCCCCGCCAGCTCCTTCATGATTGTTCCAAGTGCTTCATGTACTTTCTTATCACCTAAGTCCCCCTGCACCAATGCAGTTACATGATCTAAGAATATGTACCGACAGCCGCAAGAAACAACCATGTAGCGAATGCGGGACTTAATGGTTTCATAGTCGTTATGGGAGCGGTGGTCAAATAGAAATACCTTACCCTCAAGTGTTGAGTTACTGTTGATTGCCTCTGAATACTCCTCAGTAGTCCACCCATCGTTAGGGATATGGAAGCGTTTATCGTGCTCCTTACCCAGCAGGCAGGTCATGGTATGCTGAGGTGTCTCCTCCATGAATATGCCCCCTACATGCTGTTTATGAACAGCCACAAGGTGGTGCATAATCTCCTTCCAAGTTTCACTCTTACCCATCCCTGAGCCTGAGCCTAAAGTGATAATTGCACCACCATCGGGGATGCCATAGGTCAGCTCAGAGAGGGTGTCCCAAGGGAAACTTAAGCCCACCTCAATGGGGGCTTCCATAGCTTCCTTGAGCTGGTCAAAACCGACTACCCCATCAGGTCGGTAAGTCTTAGCAGACCAAAGAGCATTGATTAAGTCAGCACCCCGACCAGCCTTAAGCATCTCATTGGCATCCTTCAGGGGGAGCGTGGCAACCTTACATTTGTTTGGCGTAAATAGCGGTGTGCAGGCTTCTACAGCTTCCTGACCTGCCTTATCATTATCAAAGCAGAGCACGACTTCCTCGAATTGTTCCAACCACTCAAGATTTGCCTGCAGTGCTTTCTTAGCCCCAGAAGCACCAGAGGGGACACTGACTACAGCCCATTTATTACCCTGTACTTGGGACACGGACATACAGTCTATTTCCCCCTCAGTGACTACCACGCGCTTACCCCCATCCCTCCAAAGGTGTTGCCCAAATAGTTCACACCCTTTAGAATCCCCAAGCCAGAAGAACTGCTTATCGCGGGTTCGGGCATGGGTGGCGACCCGTGTACCATTCTTGTAATAGTAGGCAAGCTGAACCCGCTCACCTGTCTTGAGAGAGGTTGCTAACTGGTAGCCAAACTTGTTAACAGTCTCAAAGGTGATACCACGGGCAGTAAGTGCTGTTGTCTCAAAATCACTGAAGGGGTCTGTGGTGTTCGATGGCATTGAGTTGTTCCTTCGGGATTTTGTGGGTTTATCGGCTGGAGGTGTCCAAGCCTGAGCTGGTGGACAGGCGAAGCAGTACCCATGACCGTCGGTATAGACAGCTTTAGCATCGGACGAACCACAGGCTTCACAGGAAGTGTGATAGCTGAACTCACTCTCTTCATGTTCGTTACATGCAGCTTGCAAAGTACTCTCCTTGGAGTTGCTGGTGCTCACCATCGCGCTCAAGGGCTGAGGCCGTTTGGTATTCTTCTGTGGTTTCAAAGTGTGCCCTAGCAAGCTCAAACAGCATTTGAGAGTAGGGTGTTCTGGAGCTGTAAGCCTCGGAGTCACCTACCCAAACACAGGATACCTTCCCATCACTTATGGTGTAGGTGAGTTCCACATCCAGTGTTTTCTCAAAGTTAAGCTCTGCTACTGTCTCACCATTGCTTTTGTATGAACTCGTTGACATCACCACCTCCTTAACAGGTTTAATAGAACTCTCAGCTACATCATGAAAAAAGGAATCCTGTACGATGCACATGTACTCATACTTAGGCAGCCATGGGGTGCTTGGGATAATGCCGATACTGGTGTACCTGTAGCAGCTATTTCTCCTGTGACACTCATTAGTCGAGCCTTTAATCTTTCCTTCACATTGCGCGGTTACTACGGGTAATTCTGTGTTCTGTTGCATGGTGTTCCTCTCTAAACTGAAAATAAAAAAGACACCTATATTTCTATAAGTGTCTTTTGTGTTTCATTTACTGCCTACGTTACGCCGCTGTTGCTTCCAAACGCTCAATCTCTTTGTTGAGATACCACTGAGCCTTCTTCAAATCCTGAAGGTCGTCCCCACCAGAGTCCTTGAGACCATTACGCCACACGTACTTAACCACGTTGCCAAGGTTGAAGGTCATGTGTTGGGTTACTTGGATACACTCAACACCGCTTGGGTGGGAAGTGTAGTGGCTTGGGTGAGAGACTGGGTTAGGGACTGGAGATGCTGATGTATCTTCTTGAGGGGCTGGTGTGATTTTTGGGATGTGCTCAACAATTGTATGGCGGTGGCTTTGAAGACCTCCCACCAGCCCATCATGAGTGTAATCCCAACAATCCGTAGCACCATTTGCCATGCGGAAATGCAACTCATACCAGAGAATGCCTTTGGTGAGAGCCTCTGTTACAACCGCGGTATCACCATTGACAAATTCCAAGGTGTCACCAACCTTAACTTTGGAAACATCCACAATGGGGCGTTCCTTATGGATAACCTTGACAATTGTGTGTTCGCTGTTCTTATGACCGCACCAGCTTCCATCATTCTCATAGTACCAGCTGGCTGTTGAACCGTCGGAGTATTGAAACACAACGCTAAAACAGGAGTCAGTGCCCTGTTCAGCTGCTTCAATAGCCTCAGCAGTCCGCCCACTTTTAAACACAAGGGTGTCACCCACTTTTAACTTGCTCAAATTCACAATGTCAGCAGCCTCTTCGGGGAGCACCTCAACGATGTCCATAGCGGAACGCCCCTGAGTAAGGAAACGCCCGCCGAGAGTGAATCTGCCTGCTGTTGTACGAACGGGGTATTCACCCCCCTCCATAAAAGAGGTAACAACTGCTGTTTCACCGTTTCTAAGTAGAACCCGCGCACCAACTACCAAGGTTTCTGCACTTGGTTGAATACTTGTACTTTTAGTCATATTTTTCCTTACTTGTTGGTTGTTTTGTTGAGAATCTTGCTGCCATCTTTAGCAAGGGCAGCCCACCAAGGCTTCACATCGAAGCAGGGACATGCCTTAGCCACGTTCGGAAAGTCACGATGCCCCTGAACGACAGCCTGTGGGTGCTTGGCTTTCAAGCCCTTAAGCAGAGTGTTAAGGGCTACATACTGCTCATCCGAGTAGTTTGCCAAGGGATTTCCGTTAGCATCTAAGCCGCCAGCGAGGCAGATACCCAAACTCATACGGTTGTAGCCTTGGACATGTGCGCCAGCCTCAGTATCCGCACGCCCCTTCTGGACTACACCATCTCGTTTGATGACGTAGTGGTAGCCAATCTTTGCGAAGCCTCGGTTACGATGCCAGCGGTCAATCACTGCTGCATCAACGTACACATCTGGTTTAGAAGCAGAGCAGTGGACTACTAAAAATTTAATGTCTGTAGGGGTCATAGTCTTACTCGGAGTCCTTCTTAGGTGGTTTTAATTTGATGATGCGAGGAGCTCCCCCATCACCACAACGCTCGCCGCTGAGGTAGTAGTGCCACCCGTCTTTAACATTAGGGTTGTCGTGACTGATAAACGTAGAGTCAGAGCCACCAACATACACACTGACAACAACTGCTTTTTGTCCATTACTGAATGTAATCCGAGAGCCTACAACGGCTTTTCTTAAATCCAAAGTTTTGTCTTTTACAGCCTTGAGTACGCTCACGATGTCATACTGCGAATACCCGTATCGGTGTGTACCGTCTGGATAGTGAATCTTGACACGGCCTTGGATGCATACACTGGTGATAGGCTCAACACCGTCTATCTTAACAATAGTGGCAATAACACCATCACGGTGTTTAACTTGTGTGCCAACTGTCAAATGCTTAGGTTTGAACTTATTCGTCCACTTCAGGGCTTTTTCTGTGTTACTCATGTTCTTGTTCCTTCTTAATGTTAAGTTCTTGAAGCCAATCCTCGGGAATCCACTTGTCGGCATACTTAAAGCCGTTCTTCTCACACCAGTGGGCATAAGTGGTGGGTGAGCCTTTGGAGATTGGTGTTTTACTTCTAGAGAATACGAAGCGAATATCCTTCTCAGGATGCTGTTCCTTGATGAGAAGGTGCTTCTTGCGGTCATCTAGCGTGAACCGCCCTTTGGTTTCAATGATGATGCCGTTGGGTAACTCAAAGTCAGGCGTGTACTGAGCCGTACGGGGGGGCACTGTGTACTTAATCTTAAGCTGTTCATAAGCCACCTCCCCAGCAGCCCGCTGTATCTGACCACTGACCAGTTCCTCCAGCCCACTTCGGTATCCTGCCGCTCTGCCGTGAAAGTTATTCTTTGGAGCTGCCATGCTTAGAAGTCATCATGGTTCTGTTGTTGATCTGCGGTAGATGTTTCTGTACCGTCTGAGCCGTCAGAAAAAGCACTGTCAGAATCTGAGGACTCATAGCCACCCTCTTCACCTTGGAAGCCGTAAGAATCTGCTGTAGCACCCTCGCCGCTGCCTGACACAAGTTTGATTACTTGCACTGCACTCAAACGTAAACTGAGCCCCATACCCAAGGCAGCTGTGTTGTAAATGGTTGCTTCGCCCGCTACACGCACTTGGCTGCCTCCCCAGACTTGGACATCAGGAGCTAAAGGCTTCGGAGGCTTTGAGGCATCAAACAGGGAGGGCTTCTGGTGCTTTGTGTTACCCGACTTGTCTTTGTAGGATGCTTTCATTTTGAATTTGATGGATACCTCGCCAGTTGGCTCACCAGTTTCATCGTCATAGATGGTCTTGATAGGAATGTCCGCCACCTTTAACGAGCTGACCTTCTGAGTGCGCTTGCCCATTGGGGTAGCAGAGTCAGCCATGATTGATTTTTTCTCAGCAGCCACCGCATCCTCTAATAACTTAGAGAGCTTGTCGATAAGAGGTTGCGCATCTTCAGAAGACATCACTACTTGGCACTCATATACACCCTCGGGGGTGAACTTTGTGTCAGGGGTGTGGAGCTTTGGGTACACAGCTCGGGCTGTAGGGGTTGTGAGCTTTAAGCGTGGTTGTTGTGGTGATGTTGCCATAGTATTGTTTGATACCTTATTTAGATGTTTTTGAGAGCTTATCATGTAAGTCCTCCATGCGCGTATCGAACGCGTCGAACAGCTGCTCGCCAAAGTCGAATAAGGAGGCGGAGATCCGCGCAAAGAAGCCAAACACTACGAAAGGGGACAAGAGGATTAACATGAGGACTGCTAAAAAGCAGGCGAAGGCAAAGAAGCCATAGTATTTAAGTTTATTCACAGGTGCACTCCTGAACACTACCACCACACTCATAACATAAGCGGCCTTGACCACTTAAGGCGTCTGTTCGTTGCTCTTTATGCCAAGCCCTCTCAAAGGCATTCACGTCCACACCCTCCCGCATGAGTTGGGTAATTAAATCCACAGGGAGC
>JAOQMQ010007688.1:0-10702 GCA_027563845.1 Erythroxylum subrotundum | reverse complement strand
TTATGGTAAGTAATAGAAATAAGATCCTTTAAGCGTTGTTTTTCGTCAAAATATGTCATTGGTACTTTTTTTTTTTTTAGTCTAGATTGTCATAAGAAATGGTCGGGTTAAAACATAACTCAAAGAGATGTTGAAATAATAAAGGATTAAACTGATGTAAAAAACAGTCATGCAGAAATTGATCTATGGGAAAATAGGTAGGTAAAACATAAGAACAAGTAAGGAGAAAATAAAAAATTCTCTTAGTTCTCGCCTTTTCTCTCTTTGCAAAATAGCCTAGCGATTGGCAGTGAAGCAACCCAAGAGACCCCGAAGGTATGATCCCATAGTTTTTTATTTCTCTACTTTTATGCATTCAATTACGTTCATATACTCATATATATATATATATATATAAAGAGTATATTAGAGTATATTTATATAAATATAAATCTATAAATCCTAGAAAAAAAGGAATCAATCCATTTTTTATTATTTATTACTTAAAATCATTCATATACATATATGTGTAGATATGAATAACATATCGATTTTATAGCATTTAGACATATATATTCTTTATATGGTATGGATCCTTTTAGTTCGTTTGATTCTTGCTCGAGCTTGATGAAGAAAAATTATCATTTCCAGATCCTTCAGAGGATGAATCTATAAATTCAACCTTGTCAACGGATAATGATAGCACGAAATCTGGATAAATACCAATCGCTATTACAGGAAGAAGGATAACAATAGAAATAAATAACTCCCGAGGTCCTGAATCAAAACAATAAGAATTGGAGGCATTAAACAACTTGTATCTATAGAACATCTGGCATAACATAGATAATAAGTAAATTGAAGTTAATATCATTCCAACTGCCATTACAAAAGTAATCAGTATTTTTGGTATTAAAAAATTTTGGTCAACAATTATTCCAAAAAAACTATCAATTCAACAAAAAAATCGGCCAAAAGATGCGGTCAATACAACAAGAACTACACCTGTAACCCAAGTCAATTCACACGATTTTTTAAAGTCACCAGTGAGATTCACACAAAATACGTGCAACCCGATAGTCCCGTTTTTGTGGGAAACATCCAGTGCCAAAGTCACTAAATGGGTAAGTCAGCAATCTGAGAGAGAGAGAGAGGTGAGAGAGTAATTTTAAAAAAAATTGAAAATTTTGCTAATAAGTCGCTATATTTTTCAAAATTTCTGGTATTGACTGGTATATGGTCATATAGATACCGGCTGGTACTAGACGAAATAGATCGGTACCGACTGGTATTTACACCCAGTACATTAACATCCCTATCTCGTACCGTTCTCTAGCCGGTATAGTATGTACTGGCTGGTACGGAACAAAATTCATAAAGATTGTATTACTGTTCGTTTTTCCCTTTTGTCTTTTTTGCTTTTACTTGTTTTTGTCCTTATATGGTTCTTATACTTTTGGGTATACATGTAGCACCCTCTTACAGTAGGGTATACACTGGGACGCCCGGAGGTCATTCCGGTACATATCCTACGATAATAGCGCGTTACGATTGATCACTACATTCATTTCACATGACATCATATCATTATTCACTTACAAAGTATCAATAGAAAATCACAATATCTTAATAAAACCCAAAATTTCCTCTTTTCATTTCACGAGAATCGAATTTACAATGTAACCTTTACAACATCATTTGAAGTATATACGTGATCCAAACCTAATACAAAAATATGCTACATGAGAAGGGAGATATATAAAATCTATCTAAGCAATCTAATCCCAGCTGACCGACCTTTGAGCCATTTCGTCTTTTCCCAAAAGTACAAGTCTACACTGCTAGTACGTCTCTTAATTGCTAAAGTCGTCTCTTGGTCCCGAAAAGTCAATATGCAATTTTGGACGAGTTTTGCGAGCTCAATGAGGTAACCATCATCGATGGTCCACTCAATTCATGCATCACATCAATACATGTAACAACTTATTCACATCTTTGCATATTCACGAAATATCACATTTCACTTTTAGAACAATCATCATAATCATTTCAATCATATAAAGTACACATATCAAGTATAAATGCAACGTAAGTGAGACTCCTTTTTATTTATTATTGTCGTTGTGACTGAGTGCCTTTTTACTAACTCATATCCCTTAGTGGATACCGAGCTGTATCAACTTATGTCTCATATCCTTTAGTGGATATCAAGTACATTCACAATCGAGCCTAAGGCTCTAATCACAATCTGAGCTTTAAGCTCTTGTTCACTGGCGACTCCGATCACAACTTCCTTTATCATTCATGCATTCATGTATTGAAATGCTTCACATATCATTGTCTCAATCATTTAACTGAAGACGAAGCAGAAGTCAACCTAAGACGATACTATCTATACTCCTCAACTCAAAAACCTTGTTCTTGAACATCTCTAAGTTTTCATCAACTAACGTATAAACACCTATATATTCATACATGCAAAGTGAAGAAACAAAGCATATCACCTTTCTATATCTAATTCTCTACACTAATCCTATACATCCTTTCATTGCTACTACAACTCCAAAAATAATTTTCACAACATCTGATCACTAACAATCTATCAAAAACCACATAACACCATATCCACAATTTTCATCCCCTTAAAGTAGTGTTCAAGAATATAAATATACTAAATTCCATGATCATGCACTGACAATAAATTCATCAACTTTATTTCAAAAATCCATAACTCTAACAATTTTATTCACTACTTACTTGTTGAAGACTCCAAAAGCTTCAACTATCTTCAAGCCCTAACTCCACACAAAATTACATAAACCACTGTGAACACTAACCAACTTCTAGTTTTTTTTTTCTTAAGGCAGAAGAAACAATTAGCAGTGGAGGAAGTGGTGAGGGATATTAAAAAAAAAAGCAAAGTTAACTTTCAGAAGGAGTTTTGATGGAAAACTCTGTGTATGGGAAGAAATTCGGAGAAGATGATAACAAGGAAAGAACTTAGGAAAAGAACAAACCCCTTTTTAACTCTTGGATAACTCAAACTTACTTCTGAAAAATAATAAAGGCAACTTTACACTTGTCACTTTTCCTAAGGTCCAACTCTAACTAGGTTTCTTTTGAAACTAACTCCATTAATTCTATCTTTACAATCCAACTATCTCCAAATCTTCTTTTGATTTCTTTTCCCCTATTTTCTATAATTTTTCTCCGAAATTTATTCCTAAATTCACCGAAATTCACAATTCTCACAATCCTACTAACCAATAATATTTTCAACATAGATAAATTCAAAATTCACTAAATTTCCAAAAATCCCAATTCAGTTCAATTATACCCGGAATCATTCATGAATGCATGCACAATTATTTTCATATGCAAAACTTTCGCTATTCACGTATATATGTATGACATATTATGCATGAGCATGGAAAAATGCAATTCTAAGCTCTCATTAATCACTCATATTTACTATTCTAGCCTCTCACTGGTGATGGGATATTACAACTCTCCCCTCCTTAAAATAAATTTTTTCCTCGAAATTCTTACCTTTTTGTTCGAACAGGTGGGGATATTGTCTCCTCATATGCTTCTCTGTCTCCCATGTTGCCTCTTCAGTTGAGTGGTTCCTCCAAAGGACTTTTACCAATGGAATGACCTTGTTCCTCAACTGTTTGATTTGTGATCCCACAATCTTGATCGGCTCCTTAACATAGCTTAAGTTACTAGAAACCTCAATCTCCTGAGCCGGTATCACATGTGTCGAATCCGATCAATATCTTCGGAGCATACTCACATGAAACACATTATGCAACTGAGACATCTCATTTGGTAGAGCCAACTTATAGGCCAAAGGTCTAATCCTCTCAATGATCTCATAAAGACCAATGTACCTAGGGCTTGACTTGCCCTTTTTACCGAATCTCAAAAATCCTCTCCAAGGTGACACTGTTAGGAAAACTCTGTCTCCCACACTGTACTCCATATCACGTCGATGTTGATCCACATAACTCTTTTGTCTATCTTGAGCCGCTTTAATTCGGCTTCGGATCAACTTTACCTTATCCACTGTGTCATGTATCAACTCTGGGCCTTCAACCATTCTCAAGCCCTCTTCATCCTAATACAATGGTGACCGACATTTTCTACCATACAGTGCCTCATACGGTGCCATTCCGATACTACTGTGATAATGATTATTATAGGCAAACTCTATTAATGCCATATATTGATCCCAAGCTCCTCTAAACTCCAATACACAAGCTCTAAGCATATCCTCAACAGTCTTGATTGTCCTCTCACTCTGTCCATCTGTCTGAGGATGAAATGTTGTACTGAAGTTTAACTTAGTACCCATAGCAGACTGCAAGCTCCTCCAAAACTTTGAAGTAAATCTGGGATCCCTGTCCGATACTATGGATGCTAGAATCCCATGCAGCCTCACCACCTCATCCACGTATCTCAGAGCCAACTAATCAAGTGAGTTATTCTCTCACTGGTAAGAAGTGGGCCGACTTAATTAACCGATCCACTATGACCCAGATCGCATCATGCTGTCTCGAAGTCTTAGGCAATCCCATGATGAAGTCCATAGTGATTCGTTCTCATTTCCATTCCGAAATGGGCAATGAATGGAGCTTCCTTACCGAAGCCTGGTGCTCAGCTCTCACCTACTGGCATTTCATACATCTAGATATATATTCGGCCACTTGCTTCTTCATTCTTGGCCACCAGAAATGTTATTTCAATGTATTATACATCTTGGTAGTACTAGGATGCATAACATAGGCAGCCATATGAGTTACCTCAAGTATCTCCTTCCTCAGATCATCCACATTAGGCACACACAACCTTTATCTCAACCATAATGTCTCGTCCCTCAACTCATCCAGATTTATCTTTACTTTCTCTATAAGCTTCACCATATCAGGATCTTCTCTCTGTACTCTTCTGATTTTGTCATATAACATAGGTCTCAACTTCAATGTAACAATCAAGGCCCTATCCTGCTCCAAATTCAACTCCACATTCAGAGCTCTCAAATGAATCAAATTGAGTAACCTCGATAATTGAATCTGAGTTGCACTGATAATAGACTTCCTTCTCAAAGAATCTACCACCACATTAACTTTCCCCGGGTGGTACTCAATAGTGCAATCATGTTCTTTGAATAGCTCAATCCATCTTCTTTGTCTCAAGTTCAACTCCCTCTGACTCAGCAGATATCTCAAACTCTTATCATCTGTGTATATCTGGAAAGTCTCTCCATATAAATAATGTCTCCAAATCTTTAGACCAAAGACAGCTGCAGCTAGCTCCAAATCATGTACTGGATAATTGATCTCGTGAGATCTTAATTGTCTCGATGCATAGGCGATCACCTTGCCATGTTGCATCAATACACATCCCAATCCATGGTGCAAAGCATCACTGTATACCACATATCCTCCGGTCCCCGATGGAATAGTCAACACTGATGCTGTAGTCAATTGATGTTTCAGCTCCTCAAAGCTCTTATAACACTCCTCACTCCATCTAAATACTACATTCTTCCTCAGAAGTTTAGTCAGAGGGGCTGAGATAAGAGAAAATCCCTCGACAAACCTCCGGTAATACCCAGCCAACCCTAGAAAATTTCGAATCTCTGACACATTTCTCGGAGCTTCCCAATTCATCACTGCCTCAATCTTCTTCGGATCTACCTGTATGCCATCCCCAGTCACTATATGTCCCAGAAACACAACTTGATCCAGCCAAAATTAACACTTACTGAATTTGGCATACAACTGCTTTTCTCTCATAATCTGTAAGATGACTCTCAGATGCTCAGCATGCTCCTTTCTACTCTTCGAATACACCAAGATATCATAAATGAACATAATCACAAATCAATTCAGATAAGGCTGAAACACCTTATTCATCAGGGCCATAAAATTTATTGGGGCATTAGTTGGCCTAAGCGACACCACTAGAAACTCAAAATGCCCATACCTGCTCCTGAATGCACTTTTAGGTACGTCAGCCTCAGCTATCTTCAACTGATAGTACCCTGACCTCAAGTCCAGTTTTGTAAATACCTGAGCTCCCTGCAATTGATCAAGGAAATCATCAATTCTAGGCAACGGGTACTTGTTCTTCACTGTTACCCGATTCAGCTGCCTATAATCGATGCATAACCTCAAGGTCCCATCCTTTTTCTTCACAAACAGCACTGGAGCTCCCCAAGGTGAAACATTGGGTCTAATAAAACCATTTTCTAACAACTCCTGAAGCTGAGCTTTTAACTCCTTCAGTTCCATAGGTGTCATCCTATATGGAGAAATGGATATAGGAGTAGCACCTGGAACTAGATCAATTATCGATTGTGAACTCTGTTTCCCGATCTGGTGGTAGACCAGGTAGCGCATCGGGAAACACATCCAGGAATTCCCTAACCACTGGAATGTCCTGTACACTCTGCTTAGCCCTAGTATCAATGACGTGGGCCAAATAAGCCTCACATCCTCCCTGCATCAATCTCAGTGCACTTATAATTAATATCATCCTGGTTGGTACTGCCTTACTAACTCCTCTGAAAATTACCCTCGGCCGACTAGGAGATTCTAGTGCTACCTCTTTGGTGTATCAGTTCATGATGGTCCTATGAGCAGTGATCCAATCCATGCCTAGGATGACCTCTATCTCTCTCAACTGTAATATAATCAAGTTTGCATCCAACTCTGCTTGATCGATCCTAATCAAGCACCCCTTGCAAACATCTCTTATGGCAGTAGTACTACCTAGAGGCGTACTCACCTCTAGCCCATACTGTAGCGACTCTCTAATACAATGCAGTCTACATGTCAAATGCGGTGCGATAAAGGAGTGTGTGGATCCTGGATCTAGCAATGCAAATGTCTCAAAGTCATAAACAAGAACCGCACCTACAACCACATCTGGTGAGTCATGGGCCTCCTGCCTGGTCATAGCATAGACCCGGGCCTGGGACTGCGGTCGGCTGCCCCGCCCCTCAGTCCTCATGGAAGAACTCCCAGAACTCACTCCGCCTTTACCTTGGCCTCTCTGTCCAGATCCACCACCTCTGCTCTGCTGGACAGTAGCTTCACTCACAGACCTCCCACTCACACCAGATTGGGCTCCAACAAAAACGGGGCAATCTCTGATTTGATGCTCCAAAGAGCCACATCGAAAACAAGCTCCTGACACAGTCCAGCACTCTCCACCGTGCCTCTTCCCACATTGCTCACACGGGGGCCACTGACTCTGCACTGTACCTCTTTCGCTGCCAGCCTGTGTAAAACCACCCCTCTGTCTAAACCCTGACTATCTAGATCCAACTGGTTGTCTGAAGGATCTATTCTGGCGCTTGCTGAACCTTCTACCTGAGCCATTCTGAGTCTCACTAGACCTCTTCGTTCTGGACCCTTGATCAGTCTCTGCTTGGCTTTCTCTTAATAACTGCTCGATCCTGATAGAAGCAGCTCTCAGCTCAATGAAACTGCTTAGGATTGAGATGGACAACCTTGTCTTGATCCACATATTGAGGCCATCCTTAAACCTCCTACACATATCTTCTTCCGTAGGAATTAGAGCAGTAGCATAGCCCATCAGCTCATTAAACCGGATCTTATAATCCGCCACTGACATCTTACCTTGCTTCAATTCCAGGAACTCCTTCATCTTCCTATCCAAGTAGATCTTGGGCATGTAATTTTCTTTGAAGATTATCAGAAAGTCTTCCCACTTCAATTGGCAAGGCTTGGTGCTACTGCCTAGGACAGTCTTCCACCACTGATAAGCTGGGCCCTACAATAAAGACACTGCATAATCGAACCCCTCATCAAGCTCGCAGTTCATCTGATCTAAAACTCTCTCAGTCCTTTCCAACCATCCCTCGGCCTCAGCGGGGTCGGTGCTACCATAGAAATCCACAACTCCCTGCTTCCGCAGCCTGTCATACCTCCTTTCCCTTCTCTCAGGAACTCTAGGAGGCATCTCCTCAGATCGAGGTACTGAGGACTCCCTACTGGCTCCTACAGATCCTAGGTCAGCTGGCTCAGCCACTTTTTCACCAATGGCGGATGACCTATTATAAACAATAACATTAGTCATTATCTGCATTTCTACAAAAATTCAGGCTTAACATTTCTATACATCCCAACAAATGCCAACCATGCTCTGATACCACCTAAATGTAGCACCCCCTTACAGTAGGGTACATATTGGGACGCCTGGAGGTCATTCCGGTACATATCCTACGATAATGGCGCGCTATGATCGATCACTACATTCACTTCACATGGCATCATATCATTATTCACTTATAAAGTATCAAAAGAAAATCACAATACTTTAATAAAACCCCAAATTTTCTCTTTTCATTTCATGAGAACCGAATTTACAATGTAACCTTTACAACATCATTCGAAGTATGTACGTGATCCAAACCTAATACGAAAATATGCTACATGAGAGGGGAAATATACAAAATCTATCTAAGCAATCCAATCCCAGCTGACCGACCTTTGAGCCATTTCGTCTTTTGCCAAAAGTACAAGTATACGCTGCTTGAACGTCTCTCAGTTGCTAAAGTCGTCTCTCGGTACTGAAAAGTCAATATGCAAATTTGAATGAGTTTTGCGAAAACTCAATAAGGTAACCATCATCGATGGTCCACTCAATTCATGCATCACATCAATACATGAAGCATTGGATTCATAACACATTTCCCTATCCCTCCATAGAAATTATAGGTTTTGGTTTTGACTTAAAAAAGATTAATCTAATCAAAGTAAGGGTATCGGTTGGAAGAGCATGAACTGGATATCTTACTAAACACCTCTCAGTATTTTGATTATATTTGGATCTATAGGATTTCAAATGAGATAATTTTTAATACTATTCAAATATACTGACTCCTTTAGGTTATGAAAAAAGTAAGGGAGAACCACCTAACATTGAGTTAGGAGATTATGCTGAATATGCAAGTCTCATAGTTGATGATTATGCTAATTTTACAATTAAAAAGAGAGATGGTCACTTCATAAAGTTTGATCAGATAAGTGGTAATGAAAGGTTAGAAGAAGTAATTAAGTCTTCAGACGAGGAAAATGCTATTTCTTTTCATGAGTTTAATGAGAAGGACATTGATAATCCTGAGATTTTTACAGGGTTAATTTTCTCAAATGCAACTATTTACAGGAAGGCACTTAGAATATACTCAATCAAGAAAGGTTTTGAGTTGAAATTCAAAAAGAATGAAAAAGATAAGATTAGCGCAATCTATAAAAATATGTGTGGATTGAGGATATATGCAAGCTATTATAAAAAAAAAACTAAAGCCATGCAAGTTAACTATATATAAGGTAATCCTCATTGATGTAAATGGTCTTATAGAAACAAAACTGCAAATTCCAAATGGCTGGCGACCTAGTTCATCATAGAGTTAGCTGATGACCCAAAGTAGAATGTGACTGGATTTCGAAAGGCTGTGAAATGAAAATTCAGGATTCATGTTTTTCCATGGCAAGCTCTTCAAGCAAAGAGACAAGCATTTAAATTGATCCAAGGTGAGCACAAAGATCAATATGTTAGGTTAAGAGATTACTGTGCTATAATAGTAGAGAGGAATTCCAGATCACTTGCTGTTGTACAATTTGATGTCCTTTTAATGAATAGAAATCTAATTTTTAAAAAACTATTTGTTATGTTTTCTGCACAAAAACATGGATTTTTTTAGGGTTGTAAACCTGTGATAGGTTTAGATGGGTGTCATTTGAGAGGAGTTTTTGGGGGTCATTTATTGTATGCAGTTACAAGAGATTCAAACAACCAAATGTACCCTTTAGCTATAGCTTGTGTGGAATCAGAATGCAAAGATAGTTGGTCTTTGTTTTTAGACCTATTAACTCAACAAATTGGCTCTCCAATGGAAAAAAGATTTGTCTTCATTTCAAATAGACAAAAGGTATGCATTTGCACCGTTCATTCCATTTACATTATTCATTTCAATTATTCTGCATAATAATGCATGTACTTATCTTTTCTAGGGACTTGTTGAAACATTTGAGAACATGTTTCCAGAAGTTGAACATAGATTTTGTGTAAGACATCTCTATATTAATTTTAAGCTCAGATTCAAAGACAAGATACTTAGAGACATCCTTTGGGTTGCTGCTAGGGCTTACACCGAAGATGGATTCAATATGAAAATGCTAGATATGCAAACTGTTGATGGTAAGGCTTATAAATGGCCTTTTGAGATTCCAACTTATTTTTGGGCAAGGTGTTTCTTCAACACTCACAATAAGTGTGATCTCCTAAGTAATAACATTAGTGAGTGCTTTAACAAATATATAAATGTTGCAAGAGATCAACCAATTTTAACTATGATGGAGAGCATTAGAAGGATTATTATGTGTAGATAACAAGAAAAAAGAGAATGGATTAGTAGGGTGAAGGGAAATGTTGGCCCTTGAAAAAAAAATTTATTTGATTAAGCATGATTAGATGATATTTGGGGGTCTTGATAGATTAAATTAGGTTGGGCATACTTGACATGTTAATGTTAATTAGGTTATGTGACATAAATGACTAAAATTGAAGTGTTAGAAGAGTTAAGTTACATTAAGGGTATTTTAGGCATGTCACTTAAGCATTTAAGTTCTTAGGCTTTTCATTAAGGGTAAAATAGACCTTGTGCATTCATAAGAGTATAAAAGGC
>JAOQMQ010007506.1:0-10719 GCA_027563845.1 Erythroxylum subrotundum | reverse complement strand
GAGTTATAGCATTCGGACCAAGAGTGGTCAAAGTTAAGTATATGGTCAAGGATTATGTCTCAGTCCGTTGGGCTCTGAAAAAGGGGTCCAACATTGGATCTATTTTTCAGGCCTTGAAGAGTACCCCGTTTGACATGGGAGCATGCCAACTGCATGCAAGTGAAAGATAGAGGTCGGGATCAGTTCGCGTCTGCATTAGTGTCTCATAAAATTGTATTCCGAACTCTCTGTAAATTAATGTTTTGTATTTATAGCGGGCCCAACTTGGTTATGGATTGGTATACATTAAATGGTTATGTTAAATTATTGTTGAATGTTTGTAAGGACTGGAATGGTATCCAAAAGAACGCGGGCTCCATTGTCTACTGTTTCTCGCGCGCACGAATGTTTAAAAAAAAATTGGTACTGAGTATTCTGAGTGATGTAGCACGCTACCCTCGCGGGGCACGGATTCGGATATCACCCTCGATGTCGGGTTCGGGTCACATGGGAGTGGGGTGTTACACGGACTACGGTCCGATGATAAGCGAATATGATTGAATAAGAGCATGCAAATATGAGTGATGCATTTCATTTCATGAATGCACATAACGTAATGGCTGTTGTGACCAGAGTAGCCATCAATCAGAGCTTAAAGCTCAACGAGTAAAAATGAGCTTCGAGCTTAGATAGTGATTCAGAGCCTTAGGCTCAATGTTTAATGAGCCCTGCATCCTCAAGTGGATAAGGGACAGTTATTAATGGGCCCTATATGGGACAGTTTAGGCACTCGGTCACAATAAAGTAACAAATAGAAAGTGGGTCTCATGTGCGTGGCATATGCATCATAGGAATGATTAAATTGTATCGAATGGAAAATGTGAAATATGTGTTTTGTGATTGGGTGAGCCATCAATGATGGTCACTCACTGAGTTTGCAAAACTCACCCAAAATTTGCAATTATTTTTCAGGACTCAGAAGAATACCCCATTAAGCAACGAGAGTATACCTACTACATGTAAGTGAAGGAAAAGGTCGGGATCAGTTGCGTCTGTCTTCTGTATTTGATTATTTTTGTACAAATTTTTATTCCGTTATTTTTATATAAACAAGGGGATTCTACAATTTTTGCACGATGTGTGTACAAATGGATTTACGTTGTAGTGCAAAATCTTTATCACCGAAATTGTTTTATCTCTGAAATGGCCCCAAACGGCTGTTGAGATTAAAATGATTGTATTATTGTGATTGAATTAATTATGAAATGGAAGTGGCCCAATTGGTAATTGATTTCTGCATATGCTTATATTGTTACACAAAAAAATTGGTACTGAGTTTCGACTGTTTTAGTGTGCTAGCACGCCACCCTCGCGTGGCACGGACTCGGATATCACCATCGATATCGGGTTCGGGTCTTGCGAGAGTGGGGTGTTACAACAGATCCATCAGAATTGGAGATGTTAGTTTCAAAATAGAGACTCTTGTGCACTTAATTATGCACATTAGACCCTTGGGTTCTATATCCTTAATTGGAGATGTCCTACACCTATTTGGAAAACAAGTTCCAAGACTACCCAGACCTGATGACCTTGAACTCCCTGAACCAAACTTATCCTTCAAACCTCCTATGCTTACAATCATTGAACCAGATGCCATACCTTTAGAATCATATGGTACTACTATTGGTTTTGAAGAAGCGCAACACAAAGTTGTTGCAGCCTCATTCGAAGAAATTCAAGACAAGGTTGATGATCTGTGTGTTTCAATGGGTGACTTACAAGAGGAAGTAGCTAATATACGACAAGACCTCAAATCACTCAGAACTGAAGTGAAGGAAATGTTTTCTGAAATAATGAAGCATTTGCGGTCATAATTTTTTATCAATAACAAATAAGGGGAGAAAGAAGAATTTGAGAAAGATAGGGGGAGAAGAAGAAAGGAGAAGAAGAAGGAAAAGAGAAGAGGAGAAGAAGAAGAAGAAGAGAAAAAGAAAAGTGTTTAGAAGATAAAGTTTACAATTTTTTCAATTGTACATCGTCTTATAAATAATACTATCTTTCTAAATATGATTATTTGTTATCATCAAAAAGGGGGGAGATTGTTAAGTCAAAATGACTTTACGATTAATAATTTTGATGAAAATCAAATAATAATAATATTAGAAAGTGAAGACGAAGCAAAGCAGAACATAAACTAAGATGAATGAAAATAAGATGAAGCGAAGCGGAGCAGAAACTAAGCCGAATGAAAATAAGATGAAGCAAAGCGGACCAGAAACTAAGATGAAGTGAAGCAGAGCATAAACTATGTGAGACGAAGAGAAAGAGAAAATGAGACTGAAGAAAAAGTAAGACGAAGAACTGATACTACGTCGGATAGTTAATCAGTTTTAGTTAGTTACAAAACTCAACTGAATAACTATTTCTTTAAAGATCAAGAAACAAGAAGAAAGAAGCGGTTATCAAGAAGTAGTTGAAGACGAAGGCTATAAATACAAGTCAGAGTCGAAGACTGTAGAAGTTAGAGACTTTGAAAAAAGTTAGAGATTTTACAAAGTGAATTTGAGAATCACTGTATTCATTGTGCAAAAACTTTAGAGCTATTATCTTCTGTAACAAAGCTCGCAATATCCTTTTGTAAAGAGAGAAGAAAATCTGAGAGCCTGAAGAGGCTAAGTGAAAAAGAATACTTGATGTAAGAGTCCTGAAGAGGCTCGAAGAAAAGAATACTTGTATTTTTTAGAAGTATAGTAAAATCTCAAAAAGGATTTTGAGGACTAGACGTAGCCCACGGTTTGGGGTGAACCAGGATAAAACTGCAGTGTCAACGCTTACTCTCTAACTCTCTACTTTCAATTTCTATTGTCTATACAAGTACTTAGAAGTTAATTGCAATACATCATGATATTCTTACTTAATAGTTTTGGAAAAGCAAGTTTTTCAAAGAAATTGTGAAGGGGATTGTTTTCACGAAAAAGCATACACAATTCAACCCCCGCCCCTTCTTGTGCATTTTGTGTATTGAACATTAAGGCTATACTAACGCGTGATTTACTTCACTGTGTACCTCTGGGAGACATTATCAAGAAACTCCTGCATTATGTTTGTGTTCGGAAGTCCACTTAACAGATGGTCAAGTATGGATCTCCTAATGGTTATTAGACTTAATCTGCTAGACCAATCCTGTAATTTCCCATTATCCCATGTTAGGGGCTAAAACCTTAAAATATAGTGCATGAGAGTTTATTGAGAAGTTAGGAAGTGCATTTCATGCTCATGCATAATATAACATGCACACACATATGAATATTAATTATTACACACATTAAAATGATTGTACATGCATTCATTGACATTTTTCGGGTATGATTGATTTATAAATGTGATTATATAGAGAATTGTGATTTATATGTATCGAAAATAGATTTGGTGATAATATTTATTGATTTGAAATTTTTGGTGAAATTTAGAAAATTATCAAAATTTTGGGTATTTCTGGACCAGAAAAAATGCCAAGTGGCAAGATAATTGATAAGTGGTAGAAGAAATAAGAGTCAAATGATAGCAGAAAATTTTATAAATGGTTTGGAGATTTTGGAGACAAATGAACTAGATGTTAAGAGACATTAGTTAGTTTAAGACAATGATTTATTAAATTGGTTATTTAAGTGTGACACTCACCAAGCATTTGCTACCTTGCTTTTCACGTTTTTTAACCTAATTAAAAGACCATGTCATGGTCTTTCACCCATTATTTTCGTTACTTATGTTCCCTTCTTCATTTTCTTCATTTTTTTTTCTTCATCTATGACACTCTCTTCACATCAACATTGAACCTTTCTCTCATCCTTCACTTGCTACTTCCATTTTTGTTATCTTCATCATCTTACCACTAGAAAAGCTAACCTACTCCACCTCCATGCTGATGACCGTGAGATGTATAGAAAAGCTAGGGTTTCTTGGAAATTTTGAAGAAACTTTTAATAAATCAAGTAAGTAACATGTTAATCTTCATGGGTAGTTGTAAATGAAATATTTATGACAAATTATTTGAGATTGAATGATCATGATCATGGAGTTACATATATGTTGTAACGTGGGTGTAAAAATAAAGAGGTTTATGGTCTTTCTTTTTATTATATTAACGACATTCTTGGATTGGCTAAATCAAGACATTTATAATGATCATTATGAGATAGATTGAAAGTGTAAATGGAGTTGATTTTTATGCTAAATCGTGGATGAATAAAAGAATATATTCATATCTTGTTTTTGTGTTTATGATGAGTAATAATTCATAAATTGTTATAGAGATGTTTTTGAGGTAGAATGATCATTATACTGGTGTTTGGATGAGTGCAGTAAATTGATGGATGAATACATATGTTTGTGTTCTGTTTTGAGAGTATGAAAATCATGAGTGATGAGTTGTTATGAGTTGTGAATTAAGGGTATAATGAAAGTGAAAGTTATGTTAACCAAGATGTTGAGTTATGTTCTTGAAATGAGGAGAACTAGGATGATAATTTAGAAATGGAATGAAGGTAAGAATTGTTGGGCCCCGTTTTCGATGCCCAACAATCGTTCCAAATATCATAAACATAAGATGTGAACATATTTCCTACAGGGTTATTTCCATAGAATCTCTTTAGCCCTCATTGTTTCATCCTCATTCTCATAACATCCCAAACCACAAGGAGCGAGCCCACACCAGTTAAACACCTAAATCACCACTTGAATTTTTCATAAAAATTGTAGCTCCATGTATCTAGTTTATTTTGAAACAAGAATCACATCATTCAGAGCTCTACAGCTCAAGATATGCTTAAAATCCCAAAGTATATTAATAACCTAGTTATGTTCTTCCAACTGATCCCTCATTTTATTTCCTTCAATACTTTTCAATTCAATACCAAAAGCTATAAATTTTCTTTTCCATAGGCCATACAATGTGTTAGAAATCTATTGCTTCAAGAATCACTTAATTCGGAGGTTGGATGAAGAAGTTATGGCCAAAGGAATCCAACATGTTCATGTCCTTACTCCAACTGTACATACCTTAGCGAAATTGCCATAACTTTTGTTACAAAGTTCAGATTGATTTGGTTTTTATACGGTTAGAAAGAAGACATCGAGAACTACAACATTCATGAAGATCTCAAAGCGAGATTCAGCTTCTAAAGTGAACAAAATTGCAATTTACTGTAGCTATCTCGTGAATATCTGTTAAACGGACATATAACCCGAGAAGGTCCGTTTAATGGATATCCATGTCCGTTTAACAGACATGCATTAGGTTGGGAGCCCTTTTTCAACTGAAAAGGTCCGTTTAATGCACCTAAAGTCCATCTAACGGACATATGTCACCCAAAACTTCCTCCAAAGCCTCTCCAATGATTCCTACATCCATTCTAACATCATATTCACTCATAATCTTCCTAAATTCAACTCTTCTAGTGCAAAATCACTCCCTAAACATTCAATTACCAATTTGAGTGCATTAAACTCCCAAACCTCGACTCCAATGACTCATAACATACACAAACTCTCATCATTCTCCCTAGCTGTCATTTTCATACCTCCTATGCAGCATCATCTTTTATAATGCTCATATCTCTCAACTCCGATACCCAAAATTTACATACTTCATAGCGTTGGAAAGCTATGAGGATAGACTACAGCTTTCATGAAGATCTCTTTATCAAATTCAGCCTTTATTAATCTAGATTTTCCCCTGAAGTCGGTAACACAATTTCTATACCTATGAAAGCTAGCAAAATGCAATATCTCTTCCTATCAATTCAACTACTAAATACTTTTCGTTACACTCTTAAATCTCACTTCAAATGGTTCATCCCATATAATCTTTCCAATCTCTAACATGCTATTCTAAAAAAAAAGCAACAATTTGTGATCTCAACAAGGAAGCATATGCATACACGCATTCCACTTCCACAACCATCATACTCAACTTATAAAATAACATAAACATCCATAAAAGGAAATCCTCAAATTCACATTCTCATTACTAAGCAAAGTAAATATTTGAACAGGCTTTATTTACAAATCAATATACACATCACAAACTTAAAACAAATACAAATGAATGCTCAATGTTTGGCATGCTTAATAAGCTATACAAAAGTGTTCGAACTAGCTTAATACAAAAGCTAACTATCTTAGAGTTTGTCCAATTGCCTTGCAAGGATCGATAATCTTCTCGTTCTGCACCTGAGGAGGGAAGATGATGGGTTGAGCTACACAACTCAGTGGCTAATATATTTATAGCCATTGGTGATAAGCCACACAATCAAACATACATATGCTTT
This sequence comes from Erythroxylum subrotundum, assembly GCA_027563845.1. NCBI lineage: Eukaryota > Viridiplantae > Streptophyta > Magnoliopsida > Malpighiales > Erythroxylaceae > Erythroxylum > Erythroxylum subrotundum. The sequence goes on along the minus strand of JAOQMQ010007506.1, from coordinate 4,411 downwards.
ATATATTCATATACATTTAAATCTCATTGGGCTAGCAAATCCATCATTCACAATTCAAATTCGCAACTCATAGTTCAATATATCATCACATAAAACATGTCAAGTGTAATTAATCATCAAAACATAACACTCAATCTTGCATCATAACTGACATATCAAAATGAAAATGCACACATAAATGGCTCGAGTGTTCCGTGGAGCAAAACAGATAAACTGAAATTTAAGCCATGAACAAAATGAGTCCGATTTCTTAGGATCTCGTGGCCTCAAGTAGGCAGCTGGGAGAAGGCTATACGTCAACGTGCACGTGACTAACAAAATGTTACTCTCTTGACCAACCACAAACAAATTTATGCCTAATTTGGTCAATCACAAATTTCATATTCTCATGCTTTTTCTTCTTTCCATTTAATCATAATGCCATAATACAAGGCATAGCATAATCATGCTCATAATTCAATTCAAAATGTCATAACCTTTTTCAAGGTATAACATGGTCATAATTCATCAAACAAAAAGCCATTCGTCTGTCATGGCATGACATGATAATGAATCATCATACATTTTTCATACAATCACACAATTCAAATTCACGAAATCTAAGCATAAACATACAAATAGGGAATTTACCCATCACACAACAACCATAAAGATATTACCCACCTTATAACTCTTGAAAATCCAAATTCAATAGTGCCCTTCTTCTTGCTCTTGAATAGGGTTTTCTTGATTTCCTAAACAACCAATTTCTCCTTTTCAATTCCAATTTAATAAAACCCTAAAACTTCAAAAATCACAACCAATGAAATCAACAAAAATTAATCTCAAACCTAACCTACCCATAGTCCATATAGGTTAGAAAAACCAAAACCTAGCTTAAAAACCCTAAAATCAAATGGGTTTCCCTTTAACCCATCTTCTTTCTCCATTCATTCCCAACACAAAACCATTTTCTCTTTCTAACTCCTTCTCTAACAAAGCAAGAAGAGAAATAAAGCTTACCTTGAACAAATCTTCTTCCTTCTTCTTCTTCTTTCCTTATTCTTTCACGATTTTCTCCTTTCTCTCTTCTCTCCCACGGTTTCTCTCTTCTCTTCTCTCTTTCCCACGTTTTTTCTTCCCTCTTTGGCTGCTCACGAAATTCTCTTCTATTCAAGACCATTTATTTAGTCTTTCTTCCAATTTTGCCCCTCATTAAGCTTGTCCTTCCTACTTTGCCCCTTATGTCTATTAAAACGAACATCTTATGCTTCTAACTCCTTAACTAATGATCATGAAAAATTGAAGGAATTTGATAATAATTCCTTCTAGAAAAATGCTCTTCATTGTCTTAAGTTTCTAATGACACCAAAATCATTCAATTTGGTTCAGAAATCTGAAAGTTATATCCAAAAACATTTTCGAGCTATTCTTATACTGAAACAATAGTGTGTGCTCAACTTCCATCCAAAAATTGAAATTCTTAGGGACTGAATTAGAACTCGATTTCATAAGATAATTTGTAGCCTATTTCTCTAGTTTAATCCAAATTAAAAATCATCTCATTTGGATAACTAGAGAAAAAGTTATGGCTAAAAAATCGAAGCATGCTCAATAAACATGCTCCAACTACATTTTTCCAACTTTTAGCTTCCAACATTTCACATATAATAGTTATAACTTCTAAGAAAATTCTAGGGTCCAACAAGAATGGAGTAAAACATATGTGCATAAAATTGATGATGAATAGGTACATGTATATGTTCTGTTTTTGGGTTAATGATCAAATATAAATCATGATTTGTTTGTGAATGATATTGAGCTGAAATGGGAGTAAGAATGAAGAGGAAATAATAAGGACATAAGCTAGAAATGATAGACTGAGCAAAAGAGATGAACTAGGATGAAAATGAAGTTAAATGCGTGATGGAATATGTTAGATGGAGTGTTTCCACTGAACATGCATCTGTATTTTAGCCAAAACTTGATTTGTAAATATGTAAATGGGATGATTTTAAGTTCAAATTAAACTAAAGACATATGGCTACAAAATTGATGAAGGAATAGAATTTTAATTCTGTCTTTAATAGTTTCAAAATTCTATTTGAAGTTGAGTACTAGGTGTAGTTGCAGTTTGAGAACAGTAGGTAGTATTTTGTGTATAACTTGCAGAATACTAAACCAAATTGTATGAAATTGGTGTCGTTAGAAACTTAATACATATGGGAACATTGTTTTAAAAGAATGTATTATCATTTTCTATATCAAAATGGCCACGCAAAATTGAACCGAAAGTCTATTTTGAAAAAAAAAACTAGAAAGGCCATCAACGTGAGTTATTCTTCTTTTATGTGATGTTTGAAACAACAAATCGTAAGGTACTTTCCTATGATGCATTTAGACTTGAATGAGACTTGAAATGAACCTAGTTTGAGGTTGAATAAGTTGATAAATTGTTGGATATGTATAGGATGTAATTGAGGACATAGCATGGTGAAAGGATTGTTGATATCAAGCGTATAAAATCTGGAAATTTATGAATGTTATAAGAATAAAAGTGCTCTTAGAAATGTTAATATGATTGTAAGGAGATGAATAATGTGTATCAAGTAAGAATGAATGAGAGTTTGTGGTCGACAAAATTTGCAAGGGCATAGAGTCATTCCTAGTACCTACAAATTGAGTATTCCAAGATCGTCTCCCATAAGGACTAAAATACTCACCACCAAATTAATCCTAATTACTTGAACGAAATTGACAATAAACTTAAAAGATGATGGGATTTAGTTAGGCAGTAAATTGTGAATAGTCGAAAATAACGAACAAGGATAATTTGATAATTTAAACTTAGGGCTTTGGAGGTTCACCAACTCAAGAGATTGATCAATAAATTATGAAATTGATGGAATGACATGTTATAATAACAATTACAAAACTTTACTCATATTCTCTCTTAAGACAATAATAACAATTGCAAAACTTTACTCATATTCTCTCTCAAGACATATAAGAATGTCTAATTAGTTGGTTACCATCTCTCAATGAGCAATCTAACTAGTCAAATTCATGAAGAATAAGCAACCACAAGTTATAATACTAGCTTAGGATATCTCTATCTCTAAATCTAATGTGATTATCTTCCTAGTGCATAAACTATACTTCACCTCTCAATTCATCATATGATTCCTAGGATTGCGTCTATGGTGATCAAGCATAGAGACAATAGTGAAATACAAGAAAGATAAACATAAGTCAAGAACTTTCATTCAACACCAATCAATCCATAAAATACAAATCAATCCCCCAAATAGGCTACATCCCTCAACCTAAATGAGGTTTAGTTCTAGAACATGATAACAGAAACCATAAACATAAAGATTCTCGACATTCAAGAAGGAGTAGAGAGAGAAGGTAGAGAGAACACAAAGCAAGATTGCTTCCAATCCTTGTTGCAATCCCCAAATCTTCCTCTTTGCCTCTTCTTTTGTCCCTCCTTAAGTGGTAACCTCATTTTCAGTGTCCAACTCCCTCTTTAGATCTTAAGAATGAGTATTTATAGTGTCTTGGGTTCAAAGAAACCTAGTTTTTGCTAAATAAGGGAAGGCAGATTGTCATTAGGCCGACAAAGTCTGTTAGGTGGACTTGATGTCCGTGTAGCAGACCTTCTCAGGTTTGGGAAGTGAAGTTAGTAGACATAGTCCATTAAACGGACATGATGTCCGTTAAGCAGACCTTCTCGGGTCTCTGGAGTGGAATTGTTCATGCAATGTCCGTTAAACGGACATACAGTGGTCATTTACAAAATGCACACTTTTGACCCCTTTAGTTGATAGAATCTCTCCTTGGAGTCTTCATGGAAGTTGTAGCACGTGGAGTCCTCTTCGAAAGCATCCTTGAACGATCTTAATCCGACATCCATGATAAAAGTTATGCCTTTTCCCTAAAATCTATCCACTTGTACCTATTAAGCAATAAAGTTAAAATGTGTGAGAACTAATCAAATAAGGCTTCAAATTCACATAGAGATAAGTCAAATTAGTTCTAATTCATCCCAAAATCTTATGAGAATAATTTGAATTATTAGTTTGGATATTGTGTGATCTTATAATGTTAGAATAACATTTGTGAATGACTGATTGATAATATTTAGAATAACATTGGTGAATAATTGATTGATGATATTATAATAATCAAGTGTATTGAGCCATGAACCTGAGTGCTTGATTGAGTGATGAACTTGGAAAAAGTTAGTATTATTGAGGTGTAAATCTAAGTCCAAATTAGACATATATGAGCTTTGAAGTATGGATGTTCATAAGATGTGAATAAAGGAAATATACTCGAGATTGTCATTGATGTTGGACCCCAAACTTTCTTTGGAAATTAGAAAATATAAAATGATATTAAATGAGGAAATATAGTATGATTTCTA
>JAOQMQ010007411.1:0-10726 GCA_027563845.1 Erythroxylum subrotundum | reverse complement strand
TTAATTATATTGTAATTAAAATAATATAAAATTTAATTAATTACAATATTTTAATTAATGAATGAATTATATTTTAATTAATTATATTGTCATTAATTAATTGAATTTAAGTAATTAGTATTAAAAATATTTTAAAAAAGAGCCATTACTAAGGAATGAGTTTCATTCCTCTACTAAATGGAAGGTACGAAGGATTCCCCAAAAGTGAGATATTAAACTATTGCCCCCTATAATGATAATCAACAACCAACTACTCACTTTTCATTCCTTACTCATTAATCCCTTCCCAAACTCATCAACCAAGTACTCCTAAGTGTTATAGACTGAGCTATCATAAATAGAACAAGTCATAAGTAGCATCAAAATATAGTAATTCACACATGAAATACTTTGGTAATCTCAAGTCTAATAATCAATTATATAACATCATAATGAGGAAATATATCAAAACATAAGTAATATTCTAGTTGAGATTTCCATAATTAGGTCAGTTGAGTGAACATGTCCTCTTATAAGCACCTATACATTTGCTTAAGTATCTTCATACTTTAAGTTATGAGATTAATTAGTTTCGTTATAAGAAAGAAATATAACGTATGTTAGTTTTATCATTCCATCACTATCCCATCTTGATTAAACTATAAATAGAAACAATTTAAGAATCATACATAAATTCAAATTGAATCTTAGATTTATGATCTCATCATAATTTTAATTGTATACTAATTATTTCAAGAATTTTACTTTTAGTTTTAAACATCAATCATAATTAACAAAATAGACAAAGATAAAGAATGCCTTTATTAATTAAAATAATAATGTCATACATAAAATTGCAACTAACTGATTGACTACAAGCGCATAAACTAACAATTATATCATTTTATTTGTCATGAATGCACTTTAATACTCATAAGGATTCTTGTGCATGTTTCGTCTAATTGTTGAAGTATTTTTTCCTACCGTTGTACCTCACATCTAACTATAACGTTTTGTTGAAGCAAATTGTTGGTTAAGATTTTCTTGTTGGACAATTTTGTCCTTCCCCATAATATTGGACAACTATTAATTGTATTTTTCTATTTTTCAATCACTTATCAGTTAAGTTACGTAATTTAATCTAGACAAAGGTAATAAAATGACCTAATAAATGATCTAAATTAATGGGTCAAAGTTCGGGAAGAAAATAGATCCCGATTAGTGTGGACCGGACCCATATCGAGCTTGTGATGGGAAAGCTCGATATGGAAGCTATATATAAAGGTTAAGGTCTCCTACAGTTACTCATATAATTTGTAAGCATATGGATCCTCTGACCCATTAAGAGTGCTTACGTCTTGAGAAAATTGTAGAAAGGCATTAACCGCGTGTTCGTGAACGTTTTCCGTGAAGGTCCCGGGAGATTGGAGCTCGTTTTGGTCTTAAAAACTACTTCGAAAAATTAGATGGAACCAAAATTAGGTATTCCGCATTTCCTTCATTTTTAACCCTTTCATGAATGATCCAGGACATGTAATAAGGTCTATCATTCGTGTTACATTTCTTGATAGTGCTTCCTTTATTGTCATGTTAGTTGTTGCCAAGTTAGGTGCTTAACAGGTTGGTGGCTTACGACCATACTCCTTTTGCAGGATGAGATAGATTCTTATAAATAGAAGATCAGTGTATTGCACTAGTACTTTTGCTTCTGTAATCCTTGTTTACAATAAGGGCCATCATATCAATGTTTCGTACTAAATTTGGTACCGAATTTATTTCTAATGTTATACAATATCAATATCAATTAATGTTAAGCATTATTTTAGATATTTTAAATTATAAAATATATTTTTAATTTTATAAAATTATAAAATAATTACTGAATATATCATTCTGCATTTTAAACCAAATTCTTGCTAATGGATAGTTTCAAAGATGGAAGAAGTAAAACAGGAAAAATAATAGAAGGTATGATAGCTAGTAGCCTTTGATGCTCTACATTGCTCACAAGAAAATTACTTCAAATGACTTAAAGAATTAGACTAATAATGCAGCATAACAAAAGCTATAAGAAGATAGTTTGAGTTTGCTAAGATTGTTGGTCTTAAAGATCCATATAAATCTGAGGCTAAGAAATCCATATAAACTTACAAAGTTGTAGGAGTAAACATAAAAATAATAATAGGAGACAAGATTTTTACTACAAAATGTGGAATGCTAGAGTTTACGAATGATGAAGAAATCATGATAGAAGGAGCCGAACACCCATAAATAGAGAATGAATATGTTTCAAAAAATATATGCAATAGGAAATAGACATAGATAACAACAAATCCAATACTGGCAAGAAAATTGGTGACAAAAAAGGACGGTGGCAAGGAAACTGACGACGGTGAAGAAGCGATAACATAATTAGAAATTTTGGGTTCATACCTGTAAAATGCAGATGGGCAGTCGAGAGGTACAATTCCAACCAAAATCACATCCATAACTTGTTCATAATGGAAAATTCCTCGAGAACTCATAAGCAATAGTTCTTGGTTTCGGATCTTTTCCCGAAACACTCATGTAAATCCTAAGAAGTCTCTCTCCTAACCAAAAAACTAGCTTCTCCGACCCTAGACCTTTCTCCGATGGCCTCCGCCTCTTTGTCCACTGCCGTCCCACCCCACATTGTCCCCCTCTTTCAACTCCTTTATCACTCCTTCTAAATACCCTAGCCATTACTTCTTTTTCCTCTGCTTCCTTTGCTATCCACAAAAGCAATACCGGAATCTCCTTGACCCTCCTCCCTCTGCAACCACCTATAGCCCTCCTCCAAAACCCACTAAATATCAACTCCACAAACTCCAAACTAGCTTCTGAATGCCCTATCCTTTATTTTTATTTTCCTACTTTCTTTGCCATTCCACAAAACCTGCTTGTGTCCCCTTTCTATTGCCCCTCCATTCCATAAAATGGAGACGGACTTTCCTCCTCTATATCCTTCTCTAAAAACAACTAACCAACATGCTAACCCCTCCTCCCCCTCCCAATCTTTTTCAGCCCATTTTTCCTCCCCAAACCTCTCTAAAAATAACCCTCCCCTAACCTCAGATTTCCCCCCTAAGATGGCAGATCCAACAAAAGGAAACTCTACTAGAGAAACTAGGAGGACTTGGAAACAGGTTGTGGGAGATAATTCTGATTCTTCTTTGGTTTTTAGTCCTCTTGTGGAGATTGAAGGGAAACTAATTATGGTTCCTAGCCTAGTTGGTTTTTTCATGGACAAAAGACCTACCTTTCTAGTGATATAATCTTAGTCTTAGAGAAATTGGAAAGGAAGAGCTTTAATGAAGTTAATGCTCACTGAGGAGGATAACATAATCTTCACTTTCTCATCAAAATTAGAAGCACAAAAGGTGATTGAAGAAGGCCCTTGGCACATTTCTCAACTCCCCTTATTTCTTCAAAGTTGGCAATCGAGAATGGAGCTAGAAAAAAATTAGAATGAAAAACATCCCTTATGGGTGAACATTCATAATATTCCTCTAGAATATTGGACTACCAAAGGTTTAAGCTTGTTAGCTAGTTATTTAGGAAAACTTATATGTATGGATGAGAACACTACTTTAAGGAAAAGGGTCGGGTTTGCCAGATTGTGTGTGAGTATAGACATTTCTAAAGAAATGAAAGATTGCATTCCTATCTTAAGATTGGAAAATGAGCATTCTCTTAGAGAGGATAGAGTTATGGTAACTTATCAATGGAAACCTTCTCTCAAAGCTCAAGGTAAAGAATGGAAACCTACTGGAAGAATCTTCACTAGAGAAGACTATTGGGAGGTGATGGGTATAGAAAAGAGTGATTCGGAAGAAAAGAAAGATAATGAGGAGGTTGAACAAGTTGCTAAAAATCCTGAACCATTTCAGTTGGAGAAAGATTCTCTTAAAATTGGGGCAAGCATTAACTAAAAAAATAGACTAGCTTCTGACAAAAAGGGAGGATCAGGTATGATATCTTTGGTTGATCAAAATAATTCTCTAATGGATAAGGAGGTGAATGAGCTGGAAACTAGTGACACTAATCAAGATGAAGGAGTTTCTGATCCCCAACAGAATGAACAAAGCCTACAAAAGGCTGATCAGCCAAATGGTGGGCTTTAAGAGGAGCAATTTGAACAAGTGATTTCTAGGAAAAGTAACAGGAGTAGTAGGAAAGGCTCTAAAGGTAAGAGCAATCTCCTATGACTGTGATAGTATGGAATGTACGTGGAATAAATAACCCATCCAAGCATAATGCATTAAAGGATTTTGTCCTGAAGGAGAAGCCTCAGGTTTTTTGTCTTTTAGAAACTAAGATTAGAGAAACAAATCTGAATAAGCTATGTTGTTTGGGTAGGAAATGGCAGTTTTTTAACAAACCACCAAAGCCATGCCTATGGTAGGATTATTATTGCTTATGCAACATCCCACTACCATAGGGTACATACCCAAACATTCAGGAACATTCAAGTACATATCCTATAATAATGGTATGTTAGAGCAAAAACAAATCCAACTTACACATGGCATCATCTAACATAATCAGAAGTCATCAAATTTTTAAAACCATTCATTGCATTCATTCACAAAGCTTACACTGACTCCATTAAACAAATATTTACAAAATCTCATGCAGGTTCTAGCAAAAACTACAAAAATAAAAGCTATAACTCTCTAACGTTAGCTGACAGACCTCTGAGCCATAACTTAGTCCAAAACGTTCTTCTAATCCAGAATAAACACTAAGTCTCCTATCTCATACCTGAAAAACTACGTTGCAATTTTTATGAGTTTTGCGAACTCAATGAGTGAACCATTATTGATGATTTCACCGGATTCACATACATAAATAACATATTTCGCAATTATTTATACAGAACATGTATATTCTAAATACTCACAATGTCATGGCACATCATTTAATCATTGCGAATCAGATCATATATAAACAAATACAGATGCATATGAGATTCCACATTCGTTATTATTGTTGTGACCGAATACCTATCACATATACAAATACTGCCCCATTGGGCTTAGTCAGAAACATATATCACGGAGCATAGCTCTACGTGCAGAATCATATATCACAGAGCAAAGCTCTACGTGCAAACGCTTTCATACTGGCTACTCCGGTCACAACGTATTTATCTGAGCATGCATTTTATGAAATGCATCAATTCAGAATTTACCATGTATCACAATCATTTATAAAGCACAGTCAGAATTTCATAATCATCGTTGAGAATTCGCATAGTATAATACAATCAGAATTTCATAATCTTCGGATCTAAGTCCGGCATTCAACTTTTGTTGAGAATCCACATTTCATACAGAATTATCAAAAAAATCAGAGCACTTCCAATATAGTCCCAAATATTTACTCCTCAGACTTTAAGTTCAAAATTCAAAAACAAATCGCAACAGTTCAATAATTAGAAGCTTAACAAATCAAATCAAATCAATCCTAAGAAATTCATCTAGGTTGACTCACAATACGCTCCAAAAAGCTATTTCCTGGATGGTTTGACAACGTCCGACTGGTGTCCGATGTGCTCCTCTATAATATACACAACACATTTACAAATATCACATTTTTACACAAATGTATAAGTATTCCTTTATACACATGTACTTATATAAAATATGCACAATGCATGTTCAATGACAATTTCGGGTATCTTATTGTGCTTCTTATCATCAAATCGATCAAATATCAAAGCCCTCATTAATATCATTTGTACTTATAATTTAGACCAAAATAAAACAATGTGAAATCAATTTCATAACCTAATTGACCACTTCAGATTTTTCTAACAACATGCTTTCAGATCAACTTTGCATAATTAATCTGATAAGGTAAATGACAAAATTAGGCAACACTTCCTTCTAGAAAATTGTTCTCGAACGTCTTAAGTTTGCAATGATACCAAAATGTTCATCCAATTTGGTTAAGTATACTGAAAGTTATACTCAAAAGATTTTAGACTGTTCTTAAGCTTCAGCAGAATTCTTATCTCAACTTCCAATCAGATTCTGAAATTCTTAGAGGCCGAATTAGAATTTAATCTCTTCATACATCTTGTATCCTTATATCTCTAGTGTGATCATAATTAATAATAATCTCATTCTGAGGTCCATAGATTAAGATATAGTTCAAATACTGAAGTATGTTCAGTAAAAATCAGCCCAGTTATCATACTTCAGCACAATCACATTTCACCTTAAATTCATCAACCAAACCATTTTAGAAAGCTATGATTTTTGGTGGAGATTAAGATCAATGTCTTATGAAGCTATTGCTTCAAGAACCAAGTCATTTGGAAATTGGATGAAGAAGTTATAACAAAAAGATTGAAAGATGTTTAGAAAAATGTCTTCAGAAAAATTCAATTGAAAGTCGCGATCGTGCATTTGCACGATAGCGACTTTAACTAATTCTCGAAGTCGCGGTCGTGCAAAAGCACGATAACGATTTTCATTCATCCTGTCAAGTCGTTGTATTTTTTAGCACAATGGTGCTTTTCTTTCTTCTTCTTCACAGAATTTATCTTGTTCTTCTCCTTCCATTTTCCTTATTTTTCCAGCAAAACACATACCTAATTCATCTATTCCACATTTTAAACTCCAAATACAAACTCTAAACAAATCAAATTCAATTTTACACTTCAAAAATCACAAATCCGAAACTCCAACTATTCTTCCTCTCTCTACTGTAACTTTTTCAAAAACACAATCTCACATCAATTAACTCTAATAACTTGCAAACAATTCCTCTAACTCATTTTTAACTCATCAGTACACACACACAATTTATAAATCCAAAATTCACACTTAACATCAAAATCCGATTCTCACACATGCAACTTTCAATTTTCAACATTTTCCCACATTCACATTTTCAAATCCTCTTCTGAGTCATTTAGGACATGTATTCCCCGAACTCTACTGCTATACCTTGTCATGCATATAATCATTTCTAACACTAGCCATTATCAAAATCATGGTTCAACAAGATTTCCAGCACATTTTAAACAACTCTACAGATTCACATATGTCAACAATGAATCCAACATATAAGTATTTTTTCCAAAACAAAATAGAGTATCCATATTTATCCATTCTCATAAATTTCTTCATTAACACCGAAACTACTTAACTTTTTCAATTCATGCATAAACTCAATTTTAACCATCAAAACATCATTTACACAACATCCAAAAACAAACTTAAACACATCTTACTTGATTCAACAAGGATTCCAGTAGTGAAAGTGAATCAAAGATACAAAATCAACAACTTGTTGTTCGGTGATGACTAAACATAAAGAGAGTTTTGAAAGCTATACTTTCAATGAAGAACAAGATAATGAGATAAAGCTGCACCAATTCTTCCACCAAACATGTACTACGTGTCCTTGTGCATGTATTATGTTTGTCACTTATTAGCAGTCCACATGTCACCATACAATTGGTACATTATTTCAATATTTTTCTTAGTCTAAAATATCCTAAATTTTTCAGAAATTTTTCCTAAGGTTCACCAAAAATTTTGAAATAACCTTAATATAAAAAAATTGCCAAATCACATTTAATACACTCCCATGTAATCCACAATTTCCATTTATAAGCCAATTTACCCGGAAATGCCAATGAATGCATGTACAATCATATGAATATGCAAAAACAATGCGTATGTCACAATTAACTTATGCATGGCGTGCATTTTTCCTAATTTTCCAATACTTTCTCATAAATTACTATTCTAGCCTTAACATGGGTAACGGGATGTTACAGCTTATCATAGTGATTTCTTGGAGGTGAATGTTCTCGAAACAAATCAGCAGTTTATTCAAACTAAGATTCACTTCAAGGTAGAAAACTCTAGTGTTTTAGCTACTTTTGTTTATGGTTTTAACCTCGGATTTCAAAGGACTGGACTATGGAATTATATAAGAAGATTAAAGGCCTTGATAAACTCTCATTATTCAGATCTGAAGCAGAAGGCAATTGAAACTTACATAATTATTCTTTAGATATGTATGACTGTATGCAGGAGGTGGAACTCATAGATCTGAAATTTGAAGGCCATCGATTCACTTGGTCTAACAAACAAAGTTCAATTTGGCATATTAGGTAAAGGTTGGATAGGGCTTTGGTAAATGTGGATTGGCTAAATTCCTTTTTAGGAAGTTAAGCAAAATTCCTAGACCCTGGTGTTTCTGACCATACTCCTATAAGGATTGACAACTTTTTAACTCAGTCAAAATCCTCCATCCTTTCAGATTTAACAATTTCTTAGTAGACATGGAGGGTTTTCATGAGGCAATATCGAAAGGGATGAAGTATGATTACTTTGGGACAAAACAGTACATTTGCCTCCAAAAGCTTAAGTCTATCAAACAAGAACTGAAATCCCTTAATTCAAAAAGAGGACAAAATCTCTCGAAGGAAATTGATAAGGCTAGAGATAAATTGTCAGCTATTTAGACTTCATTAGCAGAAAATCCTACAGATGTTTCTTTAGCCTCGGATTAAAAGGAAGCTCTAAAGGAGTATTTGCAACTGGTAGATAACCAATGCTCACTATTGAAGCAGAGATCCAGAGCTAACAAGCTAAAGGAGGGGGACCGATGTACTAAATTTTTCTTCAACTCAGTGCAAGCTAGGAAGAATGTTAACAGAATCATATCCAGTAAAACTGAAGCTAGAGAGGTTGTGGTTAGACAAAAAGAAATAGCTAAGGAAGCAATGAACTTTTATTAGAAGGTTTGTCACAGTAAGAATTCCTGAACATATGGTTTCCTTATTAATTAGGCCTGTTACAGACCAAGAAATAGAGAGGGTGGTGTTTGACATGAATGGCTCTAAAGGGTCCTGACGGCTTAAATGGTTTCTTCTATTAAAAAACTTAGAGTACTGTGGGGGGGGGGGGGGGTTAGTAAAGGAGACAATGCATGAGTTCTTTCAAGGAGAGGTACTGCTAAAGGAGATTAACAAGACCTTCCTCTGCTTAGTCCTTAAAATCTCAAATCCGTCCTATTGGAGTGAATTCAGACCTTTTTCTTACACAAATTTTCTCTATAAGATTATGGCAAAGATTTTGGAAAACAGATTGAAGGAGGTTTTGCATTATCTCATCAGTGAAAATCAAGGAGCTTTTATGAACAATAGGGATATTAGGGACAATATTCTTCTAGTCCAGAAGCTATTGAAAGGATATAACCGCAGGAAAAGTCCTCATGATTGTACTATCAAAGTGGACTTACAGAAAGCTTTTGATAGTGTGAACTAGAGTTTTTTTGCTACAAACTATGAAGTTCATGGAATTTCCTCATAGGTTCTTAAGGTAGATTTGGGAATGCATTACTACTGCCTCCTATGGAATTATGATTAATACGCTCATATTTTCACATATGTTTAGGACTTAATTCATAGTCTTTTACATTCATTTTATGTTCATCTATGGCTGGTTTATCATGTTTTAGCATTATTTGAGGTCCATTGACGTAAAATGCATAAATGATACAAATAGACTTGAATTGCACTGTTTTTGAGTTTCCGGCAGACTTGACCTCTAGTCATTGTGGGATTTTTATCTCGATATTGGTTTAGTCAAAAATTCTGAAATTTTATACGTAAATTCTAGACTCATTGACGGATTTTTTGGGACCAATTGCAAATTTTTTGGAGATGGAATTTAAGAGAAATAAATTAACAAAAAATCACGTCATATTTTGGAGCGCCAGAATGACCTATCGACGATGTTTCGGCCATAAATTTTGACTTAGATGGCGAAATCCCGTGATTCAAGTCTCGTATCGAAGCTAACTCAAAGACGAAGATATTGATAAATTTTGAGCTCCTAAATCATTGCCATGTATTTTTATGCACTGTCGAATTTGACCTTGAAAGATCCATTCCAACCAGACCATGTAGCCTCCATCCTTGATTTTCCCCTCACCAAAGTAGCCACCAAAGAAGAGAAATTCAATTCAGCCTCTCAACCAAGCAACCCATGTACATCACACCACAAGACAAAGAAGCCTCACTTCAGCCTCTAAGCATGCACTAGCCACCAAAAGAAGCAGCCATCAAAGAAGAAAATTTCAATGTAGCCACCATTTTTGACTATAGCCTCCACTCCACTCTCACTTTCTAGCAAAAATCATGCAATCAATACCCCATGCTCCAATGATTCACGCATCTGATTGCTCTCCATCAAGTTACTCCACCAACACAGCCCATCCACTCTCATGTAATTAAAAACAGTCAACCAAGCAGCCTATTTTTGAAAGCTTCCACACACATCGACTCTTCTTTACCTTTCCACCAAGCTTCCATTCATTCACCACACTCTACACGTCATCCATCGAAAACATACAAGCAGCCCTCCACCTTCACTTCTCCAAAAAAAACCACCAGCTCTCTCATCATTCAAGCTCCAACCTTCATCTTCATCCAAAACAACTCTCTCATTTTTCAACCAACAGCACCTCCATCCTCTCACTCATACAAGCCTTCATTCATCTTTCCAGCAGCTCCAATCCTCATCAAGCTGAAACCAAGAGTCTTCACCAACATTCTAGCCTCATTTCGCCCAACAACGCAGCATCTATTCATCACCAAAGAAGCAACCACGCAAAATAGTTTGGAGAGTTTTGTTCTTAATTTTTATTTGATTCCGTCATGAGCTTGTTCAGAGTTTTTGTTTGTGGATTATTT
>JAOQMQ010007383.1:0-10728 GCA_027563845.1 Erythroxylum subrotundum | reverse complement strand
GCTTTGGGAACTAAGTTGCACTTTAGTACAACTTTCCATCCACAGACTGATGGACAATCGGAGAGAACAATACGAACATTGGAGGCAATGTTGAGAGCTTGTGTAATGGATTTCAAGGGCTCATGGGATGATTATTTGCCTTTAATTGAGTTTGCTTACAATAATTTTTATCACTCGGGATTTTAAATGGCACCTTACGAAGCTTTATATGGTCGGAAGTGTAGAACTCCTATTTGTTGGGATGAGGAAGGTGAGAGAAGGCTTTTAGGGCCTGAATTGGTGCAAGCTACAGTCGGTAACATTAAATTGGTGAAACAAATACTTAAAGCAGCTCAAGACAAAATGAAGAGCAATGAGGATGCACATAGAAGGGAGATGGAATTTGAAGTTGGAGACAAAGTGTTTCTTAGAGCTTCTCCATGGAAAGGAGTCTTGAGATTTGGTAAGAACGACAAACTTAGTCTGAGATATATAGGCCCTTATGAGATTATTGAGAAGATTGGGTCTTTAGCCTATAAGTTTGCTTTGCCACCAGAATTGTCTAAGATTTACCATGTCTTCCATGTATCGATGCTGAGAAAGTATCGATCCGATCCATTGCACATAATTCAACCTTTAGAGGTTCAGTTAAGGGAGGATTTGACGTATGAGGAGCAACCAGTAGAAATTTTGGACTCGAAGGAAAAGGTTTTGAGGAACAAGATTGTAAAGCTGGTTAAAGTCTTATAGAAGAACTATTCGATGGAGGAGGCAATATGGGAGCCTTTGGAAGCCATGAAGGAGAAGTATCCATACCTCTTCATGGACTCAGGTAAGAATTTCGAGGATGAAATTCTTTTAGAGGGGGAGAATTGTTAGACCTCAATTTTTTTATTTTTATTTATTTTATTATTTTAGAGTTGAGCCATTAATTAGTAAGTATGAATAGAATATTGAAATTAGAAATTAGAATGAAGTGTTAGAATTAAGTTAGCTTTAGGAGTTAAGTGGGTTAAGGGAGTAGAGCTATAAAAGAAAAAAAAAAGACAAAATTGGGAGAACAAGGCTAAGGAGGGGCATAATTGGAAGAAAGAAGCTAAATTTGTGTCTTGAATTAAGAAGGAAAGAAGAGAATCGTAGGAATGAGAAGAGAAGAATGAAAAACGTGAAATATAGAGAAGAAGGAAGATCGTAGGAAGCTTGGAAGGAAGAAGAGAAAAAGAAGAGGAGATCAACTTGTTAGAGGTAAGTTTTCATCTTTCTTCTTGCTAGGTTCAAAAAGGGATTAAATAGAGGCCAGGGTTTGTGTTGGGAATGAAGGAAGAAAGAAGAGGAAGATGAAACCAAATTATTTTTGGATTTCTAAGCTAGGGTTTTGGTTTTTCTAACCTAGATGGGTCATAGGTAGGTTAGATCTGTGTTAAATTTATGTTTATTGAAACCTTGTGATTTTGAAGTTTATGAAGTTTATTGGAATGTTATTTTGATTTGAAACCTTGATTGTTTTAGGAAACCAAGGAAATACCACCCAAGAGCAACAGGAAGGGCAAGTTTGACTTGGATTTCTGCAAGCTTATTAGGTGGGTAATGTATTTATAGTTATTGCGTAATTGAGCAAAATTCTTGCCTATGTATGTGTATGTGGTTTTGTTTAAAGTGTTATGCTTGAAATTAAAATAATTGTGAATACTTGGAAATGCATGAGGCATTGTGATCATGTTATTCCTTGAAAAAGGTTATGACATTTTGAATTACATGAAAAGAAGAAAAGCATGAAAATATAAGAATATGATGAAATGAAAGAAGCACGATAGTGCAAATTGTGATTGACTACATTGAGCATAAATTGATTGTGTTTGGACGAGAGAGGAACCGTTTTGTAAGTTACGTACATGTCGACGTAAAGCCTTCTCCCGGCTGCCTGCTTGTGGCCTACGAAATCCAAAAAGTGGATTCATTTTGTTCACGGAATAAACTTCGGTTTCTCTGTTTTATTCACAGAACGCTCGAGCCAATTGATATGCACTGCATCTTTAGATGTTCGAGTAAGGTGCATAATAAAGTGTTTTGTTGATGGTTGAAACGTATGCTGTGTATTAAGTTGAGATTCATTGACGCAGTTCAAATTCTTAAATAGAGTATGAATGCTAGATATACATATGCATATGCTTGAATAAGTGACCAGTTGCCAATGGCTATATATATATGTTAACCACTAAGCCGTGTAGCTCATCCCATTATTCCCTCCTCAGGTGCAGATCAAGAAGATAAGTGATCCTTGCAAGGATTTTAGGCAAACTCCAAGATAGTAACTTTTGTCACTAAGTTAGTAGTTCACTTTTGGGATAAGAATGTAAACATTGAGCATTTTGTATAGATTGTGTTTAGGGGTTAAGCCCTTGTTTGAAACTGTATTGCTAAATTCAAGTGGTGTATGAGTTCTGTTGTTTGAGTAAATGCGTAAATTGAAGGTCCCCAGGAGTATGTGCATCTTCCTGGGATTGATGTATTTTGATCCAATTCTTGTTTTTCATCGATGGATAGTATAGAAACTTGAGACTATGAAGTCGAAAGTTATGGTTTTTATAAGGGGTAAATGTATCGTTTGTATAAGACGCTTCGTCTGGAATGACATCACATCATCTGTGATGACATCATTTTGTCTGTAGGAGTGCATCGTCTGTCTTAAATGTATCATCTGTATAAGACGCTTCGTCTGTAATGACGTCACATCATCTGTGATGACAACATTTCGTCTGTAGGAATGCATTGTCTATCAAAATTTATCGTCTGCTTAAGCTGCTTCGTCTGTAATGACGTCACATCGTCTGTGATGACGTCATTTCGTTTGTAGGAATGCATCGTCTTAAGTTGACTTTGCATCGTCTTAAATGTTGCTTTATTAGAAGTTGACTCGGGTTTTGTCTGCAAGTTTGTTTCGTCTGTCTCTTCTTGTTTCGTCTACATTCTGGATTCGTCTGTTTCGCGGCTTTCGTCTGCCTTGTGGCATTCGTCTACCTTGTGGCATTCGTTCGCCTTCGCTCTTTCGTTAACTTAGTGGCAATCGTTTGCCTTATAGCATTCGTCTGCCTTCGTCCATTTATCTGTTCCGTGGCATTCGTCTGCCTTGTGGCATTCGTCTGCCTTCGCTCTTTCGTCTGCTTTGTGGCATTCGTCTGCCTTCATCCATTCGTCTATTTCGCGGCGTTCGTCTGCCTTTGCTCTTTTGTCAGCTTTGTGGCATTCGTCTGCCTTCTGGCATTCGTTCGCCTTCGTCCATTCGTCTGTTCCGTGACATTTGTCTGCCTCGTGGAATTCGTCTGCCTTCGCCCTTTCATCTGCTTTGTGGCATTCGTTTGCCTTATGGCATTCATCTGCCTTCGTTCATTCGTCTGTTCCGCGGCATTCGTCGGCCTTGTGGCATTCGTCTGCCTTCTTCCTTTCGTCTGCTTTGTGGCATTTGTCTGCCTTGTGACATCCATCTGCCTTCGTCCATTCTTCTGTTTCGCGGCATTTGTCTGCCTTGTGGCATTCGTCTGCCTTCGCTCTTTCGTCAGCTTTGTGGAATTCGTCTGCCTTGTGGCATTCGTCTGCCTTCACCCATTCGTTTGCCTTGGGGCATTCGTATGCCTTCGCCCGTTTGACTGCTTGGTGGCATTTGTCTGCCTTGTGGCATTTGTCTGCCTTCGTTCATTCGCTTGTTTGCTTGTAAAGTCCTCTTTTAAATTTGACAGCCTTAGTGAAGGTTATTCCAGATTGTCCCTAAAGTAGGATTAGTATAGTTAAGGGAAAGTATTGTTATCCGTCAAAGGTCTCCGAATGTTGGGTTCCGAAAACGGGGCCCAACACTTAGCCTTTCCATCCACACCCTAAACTATCATTTCTTATGAATCGAATTAGGATACAATTAGGCTCTAGTAATCTTAGAACAAACTTCGATAATCCAATATCAATAACGATCAAATTTGCAATCTTTTTGAAATCAAAAGCACAAAATTCCACACCGTCATAAAGGGTTCACTCAATTCGCTCAAAGTGTTTAGCGTGAAAAATGTAATAAAACTCTCAAATCAATACATATAAGGAGTCTTAACCATAAGCTTCCAATATTATCTCATCTCCACCAATAATAAGTGAATTAGAAGAAAAAAATAAAAAGTTTTTTAAAATAGTATGTAATAGGGCTTGGGAAAAGGTACAAAAAGGATAATTTAAAAGGTAATAAGGTGAAGGAAATTTACATAAACATGACAACATAAAACTTGGTTCTTCATAACATAGGTCATGTAAACAAAATTTTTAACTGGCATAAAAATAATTCTTCTTACTTTAAAAAAAAATCACAACTTCCCTTTCTTTCTTTCTTTCATTTTTTTTTCTTTTGATCTAAAGAATTTCATATATATTTTAATTAAATTGAGAGTTTAGTTACCAAGAATGAATAATAAGGACTATAATAAGCTTGATGATTAACACAAAATTAAAAAATTTCTTCAAAATTTTCATTATCATTAGAATAATAGTATTTAAAGTTCAATATACCCCTTCCCCACACTCAAAGATGTAAATTGTCCATAATATACGCAATAAAAGCTCATAAAAACAAAGGATAAAAAAAACAAAGTAAGAAAGGAATATTGGGTTAATTTGTGCTTTCCTGAACAATAGTATATACAATTATGAACTTGTCACAATTTCCATCCTAAAATAAGTATATTAATCCTTTAAAAAATAAAAGGGGATAGTAAGGAAAAAAGAAAAAAGAAAATAAACAATAATGCAAAATAAGAGTTTAGTGAAACTAAGCCCTTGCAATTGTTAAGAAAAAACAAACAAATTAAAATATATTATATAAAATAGAAATGAAAATAAAAGAAACAAAATACATCCTATTAAGCATCCTAGTTTACCTATGTGTCCATTAGTCTGTCAATGTACTAGGAGTGTCCATGACTTGGGTATAATTGGGTGTTGCCTTTGTATGAACTCGAACATCCAGCTGTTATGAAGTTAATGATGATGTGGAAACTCTAGCCGGTAGAGGTGGTACCTCGACTCTAAGGTGTCATATGATCCTGAGTAGCACTTCCTCCATCTACCTATCACATGCCTCTAACTGCATCATACGCTTTGTTAGCTCCTACTGTTGGACCCCGTTCCGGAGCCCAACATTCGGAGAAAAAACAAAAACCGTTATCCCATAATGGTGGCTTGCCCACAATAGTTGAGCATCGAACAATTAAAATTTTAAGAGTCATAAGCCAAAATCCAATCATATTTCATAAATAAATTCTAAAAGAATTTATACAAGCCCATTTCAAAATGCAAAAATACAAAAATATGAAATACACACGATACAATTTGAATGCTTATGCTTACAATGATTCTAAATTACAAAAATTTCCTGAACTAACTTCATTACAAAAGTTTCTAACTATCTTGGAGTTCCCAATGCCTTGCAAAGATCGCTAATCTTCTCCTTCTGCACCTGAGGAGGGAAGCGTGGGGTGAGCTACACAGCTCAGTGGCTAATATGTTTATAGCCATTGGCAATGAGCCACACAATCAACCATACATATAGTTCATATATTCATATACATTTAAAACTCATTGGGTTAGCAATTCAATCATTCATAATTCAAATTCACAACTCATAATTCAACATATCATCACATAGAACATGTCAAGTGTAATTAACCATCAAAACATAACACTCAATCTTGCATCATAACTTGACAAATCAAAATACAAATGCACACATAAATAGCTCGAAAGTTACGTGGAACGAAACGGATAAATCGAAGTTTAAACCGTGAACAAAACGAGTCCAATTTCTCAGGATCTCGTGGCCTCAAGCGGGCAGCCGGGAGAAGGCTATACGTCAACGTGCTCGTGACTAACATAACGTTCCTCTCTTGCCCAAACACAATCAAATTTATGCTCAACTCATTTCCATACATTTTTCATATTCTCATGCTTCTTATGCTTTCTCTTCTTTTCATTCAATTCAAAATGTCATAACCTTTTTCAAGGTATAACATGGTCATAATTCATCATTCAAAAAGCCATTCGTCTTTCATGGCATGACATGATAATGAATCATCATACATTTTTCAATAATCACATTCATTCAATTTAAGCAATTTAGCACACATTCATACATAGGACAAAATTGCTCATTTTACACAATAACCATAAACATGTTACCCACCTATTTGCTTGCAAAAATCCAAGCTCAAGATTGTCTTTCGTTTTGCTTTTGGATTGTCATTCATTGGTCTCCTTCAAACAACCAAGTTCTCATTTAACACAACATTCCCATAGAAATTCATAAAACTTCGAAAATCACAAAATGAAATAAATGCTAAAATTGGGTTTAGGCTTAACCTACCCATAGTCTATTTAGGTTGGAAAAAAAAAAACCTAGTTTAGAAATCTATTAAAAATATCCATCTAAGGTTTCTCCTCTTTCTTCCTACACAACTCATTCTCTTCTTTAATTCCTTTTTGTTTTTCCACTAAGGAAGAAGAAAGATGATGCTTACCTTAGGTTTAGCCCAAATCTTCTTCTTTCTCCTTCTTTCTCCTTTTTCCACGCACTCTTCTTCTTCCTTTTCTCTTCTCTTCTTCTATTTCACGTTTTTCCCTCTTTTCTAACTCCTACGATCTGCCTCTTCTTCTTTTAAACAGAACCACACTTTACTTGTTCTTCCCTTTTTACCTTTCATTTAATTTGTTCTCCTAATTTTGCCCCTTTTTATCCATCAACTACTAACATCTTAACTCCTTATTTTGATCATGTAAATGAAGAAATTTGACAATACTTCCTTCTAGAATTTGGTTTAGTATTTAAAAGTTATGGCCCAAACACTTTTGGACTGTTACTAAATCAGGACTGTACACTATACCCAACTTCACTCCAGAAATTGAAAGTCTTAAGGACTGAATTAAAATTAGATTCCTTCAGATAATGTGTATCTCCATGTCTCTAGTTTATTTAGAAACAAGAATCAACTCAATTGGAGCTCTACAGATCAAGATATCCTCAAAATACTGAAGCATGTTCAGTAAAAATATCCAACTCATACTCTTTCAATTGATCCTCTCACTTTGATTCAATCCATCTTTTTCAACTTAAACCCAAAGGCTCTAACTGTTTATGGAGAGTTAGAGGAATGTCTTAGAAATCTAACGCTTTAAAAATCAGGTCAATCGGAGGTCGGATGAAAAATTTATAAGCAAAAGAGTGAAGAGTGTTCAGGTGAGCCAACGAGCCAGCTCGCGGTCGCGAAGTCGCCTGCTCCTTCCTACTTCCGACATCCCAATTTCTAAATTTCATATCTTTTGACTCAGAACTCTAAATTTTAAAAATTTTGTACCAATGGAAATTTAAAAGAAAGATCTACAACTTTTATGAAAAACTTAAAACCAAATCTTGCCTTTATAAGGGTCAAAATTTCAAAACAATGAAGCTGTCCCGAAAGTTCCATCCTAAACAGCATCCAATCTTCTAATGATCATATCTTCCAACTCCATTGTCCAAAAATTTCATACTTTATAGAGTTAGAAAGCTACAAAGATAAGCTACAACTTTCATGAAGACAATTTTGTCAAAATCTGCCTAGATCAACCCAGAAAATTTATGCAAGTTTAGACCAAAATTTCAACTCTCTCCTACTATTCATTCCCAAAATTTTCAGACTTCAAATTTTCAAAAACCAACATTTCAACTTTTTATTCTAGTCATTTCCACTCCATTTCTACCAACTTATTCATCATAAATTTCATAGTACCATTAAATATACAAGTTTACTCAAAAATCTCAAAATCATCAAAAACCAAATATCAATTATTCACTCTTCATATTCTCCATTCTACATTCTCTGCACTTTCTTAACTCTCTTCCTCTAACTATCATTAACACAATCTTTCTCACTTCAAACCATCATCTTACAATTGTTTCTCACTCAAAAACCATTCTTTTGGTTATCTCTAATCACTTGCATATTCATGTACGCTCATATAAATATATATATTCATAGTGAAGAGATAATATCATCCTTTTTTTTTTTTACAAATTATAGTCCATGATTAATCATGAACATCAATAACAGAACATACACACATATACCCACTCATCATCAACTTACTACATTCACTACCTTAATCTCATATATCATTTCAAATTCAAGAATTCAGCTTTTTCTTTACTCATGACTAATCACTAATAATTTCTCATTTAATAGTTCTAACTTTCAAGAAAAGTTCAGGGTCCAACACCTACTGTCTATCCCAAATAATGCGTTACACTCCTAAGATCTACTGTATATATTTCTCTAATTGGGCGATTTTTAATTGATCCTAATATGGAGGTGTTGACGATATGCTAGGTGTGCTCATACTCTCCAAAGAGTGATCCTGATGCTCAGGCTCTCCAATTGAATGATATAAGGAGTCTAGCCTTAGCTACTACTCCTACATATTGAGACGATCTCCATCTACTTTAGCAGCTACATGCTTATCTTAAACTCCAACCAATTTATAAATATCACCTATTGGCCCCATCTTCGAGTCACCATATGCATATTTTTCATTATTTAGACTAAAAAAACCATGGTACCTAGTGGCCTCATTTGTGGAAATCTATCAAAAACTCCCTTCCTCCTAGCTAAATGAGTCACATAAGGCCTAATACAAATCATGCTCACCTTATTATCCTCACACTAATGCCTAAAATATTGTGTTAATGCATGCGCTAGACGGATAAACACTTATTCTCTCATACTCCATAAATAAAAAACATCCATATTCCTCACAACTCCAAAAATATCATCCAATCTATGTATGATGTGAATATACCTGAGCACAGGGTATCTTAGTGTAGACACCTTGGACTTACTGGGATCATAGTCCCTTTTACTGCTAATATTACTCAAATAATTTCTAGCCTCCATCCCGTATGGAAAATCCATTTGCATATCCAAATAATATTGAGTTTCTATAAAATCCTAATCATATAAGCCTATCATAATAGAAAATTTAATGTAGTTCATCTTCATCCTATCCCTTATCATCCTGAGCTAAATGGTGTTTGATAAGTTCCAACTAAAGTGGCCCTTTTTTTTAAAAAAAAAAGTAAAGTAGAACTTTAGAGTAACCTCCCTATAAGTGAGCTCCGTTATCTCGAAAAACCTGGACCATGCTCTCACACTTATAAATCTTGAAACTGTTGGACTAAACCCATTTGCTGCATTGCTTCCTAATTTATGTAGCTACCTATCCCAAATTTATTATCCTTCAACTTTGAAATTGGGCTTTAAGTGCTTTATCATTAAACTAAAGTATCTTATGACATATAGGTGGAGGTGGAGTTGCCTCTCGAGTTGAGGGTGACTAAACTTTAACTTGGTCTTTAGAAGAGCCTTTCCTTCTTAGTTGCTTTTGTGGTTTCTCCTTTTTTCTCCTCCATTGAATGTCTTCTATTCTTCTTGTCCTAATGCCTATAAATAAATAAATTATGAGAAAGTAAAGAATATAAATACTAAACTGTAAACATTTCATGTTTACAGTTTCTGAGACCCACTGCTTGATCAAATCAAGGAGTTTAACATGTGCTAGTCTATCTGGATTAACGATGTCCAATCTCATTAATCCTATGACTAATGATAATTTAGATACTGATATAATTGCACATGATAAGAATCTCAGTAGTATGATCACATCATAATTTCCTTCATGCTATGTCATATATCATGGATTTCATTAATTTGCTTATAGATCAATATCAATTCATAAATAATGAACACCAAATTAATGAAATATGCCTTTATTTATTATTGAAAATAAAGTATGTACACAACTTTGTACAAAACACGTTAAAGGAAATTACCTTTAGGGTACTACTCTAACATATAATACAAAGTACAAGCCTAATGGTGAGATTGATCGATTTAAAGCTAGAATGGTTGCAAAAGGATATAAGAAAAAACCAAGTATTGATTACTTTGAAGTATTCGCTCCTGTTGCGAGATTGGATACTATTCGCATTATTATCTCTCTTAGCTCTAAATAACTGGAAATTTATCAAATGGATGTAAAATCTGTCTTTTCAAACGAAATTTTGGAAAAGGAAGTATATGTTGAGCAACCTGCAAGGTATAAAATTATAGGAAAAGAAGATAAAGTTTACAAGTTGAACAAAGCACTATATGGATTAAAGCAGACACTAAGAGCATGGTATAAAAGAATTGATTCATACTTCATGAAACATGATTTTGAAAGATGTCCTTTTTAGCATACTTTATATGTTAAATTTGTTGAGCCCAGTGATATTTTAATTGTGTGTCTTTATGTTGATGATCTAATTTGTAATATCCCGTTTCCCCCTACTAAGGGTTAGAACCCTAAAATTTGATGCTCGTGAGCTAAGAGTCTTTGAAGAGGGTGTGGGGATTGTATGTCCGTCAAACAGATATGGGAGTCCGTTTAACGGACAGCTTCGGGTGAATTGGAACAATTGGGATGGCTCATGTCCGTTTAACGGACATGCAGGTCCGTTTAACGGACCTTCTCGGATGAATTTGGATTGCTTGGCTAACCTATGTCCGTTTAACGGACATTCAAGTCCGTTTAACGGACATCCTCGGGACAATGTTAGTAAATCACATTTTTTATCGTTTTAAATTTGATTCATGTGGGCTTAAGCGAGATTGAGATAAGATGCATCATATTTGGATACACATTGATGAA
>JAOQMQ010007274.1:0-10735 GCA_027563845.1 Erythroxylum subrotundum | reverse complement strand
TAAAGATTGTTAAAACTTAAAATTAAAAGTTGATAATTAAGTAATTAACATTTAAAACTAAATGTAAAATTAATAATTAAATGTAAAATTAATAACTAATAACCATCTTAAAAAATAAAGCATGGTTGATGTAAACAGTAAATTAGTAAAGTATACAGTACAGCTGTATAATATATTAATATGGACTATTTTGCAATTTTTAAAAAGTTTAGGGACTATTTTATAAATTTAAAAAATATCCCAAAACGGTACCTGGTACCGACCGGTACCGGTACAATTCTGTTCCAGAGTCCAATCCGGTACCAAGCCCGGTACGGTATTCATAACATTGGTTTCAAGCCATATAATGACTTGACTAGCTTATATAATTTCTTTTCATTTCCTGGTAGCACAAAGCCTTCTGGTTGTTCCATATACACTTCTTCATCTAGACCACCATTTAAGAATAATGTCTTTACATCCATTTGATGTACATAAAGGCTATAGATCAAAACTAAAGCCAAAAGTACTCTTACCGATGTAATTCTAGCAACCCGTGCATATGTGTCAAAGTAATCGATTCCTTCTTTTTGCCTAAAACCTTTAGCTACTAGCCTTGCTTTATAAGATAGAATAGTACCATCTTTGGCATATTTATTTCAAAATACCCACTTACAACTAATTGGTTTGGACCTGTGAGGTAAATCAACCAGAACGTAAGTATTGTTAGACAATATTGAGTCCATTTCATCATTTACCGCTTCTCTCCAAAATGCCATATCCCTTGATTTCATTACTTCACTAAAGGTTTTAGGATCTTCCTTTACACTTAATAATACCGTCGTTTTGTTTAGTAGAGTATCCCTATTACCTTTAACTAAGAAAAAAATAGCTTGTGAAGAAATAAAATTTGAAGGTAGATATTTTTCCTTCCTTTGACGTTGACTCCTCCTAGATTCACTTAGAGGGTCTACGCTAAGTATTTTTAATGCACTTGAGAGTTCAACACTTGGAGAAGGGGTAGGTCCATTTGATGGATCCTTAATTACCATTGAGTCTTTAAGAAACAAATCCTCAAAGAACTCAACATCCCTTGATCCTACAATCACAGTAAAGTCAACTTCTAGTAGCCTGTAAGCTTTAGAATTTTCTGTAAAGCCCACAAACAAACTTTTAAGTGCTTTTGGTTCCAACTTTGCTTCTGTTGTCAGGAACTTTATAGTACTACACAACCCCAAACTTTCAAATATGACAAGTTTGGCTTCCTTCTTTTCTGTACTTCATATGGAGACACTTTAGTCTTTATGGATGGAATTTGATTATGCAAATGACATGCAGCCAACAAAGCCTCAACTCAAAAGTTTTGGCAAACCCAAACTCAACAACATAAAATTAATTATGTCTTATATAGTTCTATTTTTCCTTTCAGCCAAACCATTTTGCTGGAGAGTATATGGTGCATTAGTTTGGTGTATAATATCATTTTATTCACAAAATTTTGAGAACTCATTAGAGAAGTATTCTCCTCCTCTATCACTTCTCAAAATTTTAATCTTTTTACTTAATTGATTTTTAACAAGAGACTTATATGTCTTAAACATATTAAATGCTTCATCCTTCGTTTTCATCAAATAAACATGCACAAATCTAGAGCAATCATCAATGAAAGTAATGAAGTATTTGTTACCACCTCTTGTTAAAAAACCATTAAATTCACATATATCTGAATGCACTAAATCAAGTAATTTTGTATGTCTTTGAACTTTAGGAAAAGGAAGTTTGGTTATCTTTGCTTGTATGCATGTTTCACATTTCTTATTCACTTGGGCATTATAAGAGATTAGTCCATTTTTATACATATAATGAATCACTTTATGCCTAATATGTCCTAATTTACTATGCCATAACGAATAAGAAGCATCAATAAAATAAAGAGAAACATCATTCACTTTATTAAGACTAAGATTAAACATGCCATTACAAGAATATCCTTTTCCTACAAAAATGCCATTCTTAGATAAGATTACAATGTTTGACTGAAGTACAGTGCAACATCCCACTACCATAGGGTACATACTAAAACATTCAGGAACATTCAAGTACATATCCTATGATAATGACATGTTAGAGCAAAAACAAATCCAACTTACACATGGCATCAACTAACATCATTTGAAAGTCAGCAAATTTTTAAAACATTCATTGAGTTTATCCACAAAATTTACACTGTTTCCTTAAAACAAATATTTACACAACCTCGTGCAGGTTCTAACAAAAACTAAAAAATACAAGACACAACACTTTTGGGGCCAGCTGACAGACCACTAAACCATAACTTAGTCCAAAACGTTCTTCTAATCTAGAATAAACACTAAGTCTCCTGTCTCGTACCTAAAAAATCACGTTGCAATTTTTATGAGTTTTGCGAACTTAATGAGTGAACCATCATTGATGATTTCACCGGATCACATACACATAATACACATGTCGCAGACACTCATTCAAATCATAAACACATACTGGATGTTCACACAACATGGTATATCATAAGATCACACAGTTTACATTGCTAAGTATAGCAAATAAATCACATCAATTTATCACTCATTCAGCTTTGCAAATCATTCAATAAATTCAGTCTTATCATGTTATATGCATGAGACTCACATTCTTTCTTATTGTTGTGACCGAGTGCCTATCACAAACTTATACAAATACCGGCCTATAGGGCTCAGTCAAATAGAATCACGGAGAATAGCTCTACGTGCAAAATCAGAAATCACGGAGCAAAGCTCTACGTGGAAGCGCTTCATACTGGCAACTCAAGTCACAACGCCTTTATCTGAGCATGCATTTTATGAAATGCAACAATTTCAGAAAATCTCATATATCACAATCTTATACAAATGCTCAGACAAGATTTCACAGTCATTGAACCTAAGCCCGACATTCAACTTTCGTTGAGAATCAAATGTCAAATTCATACCAAATCAAAACACTCCCAATACATGCCCAACTATTAAACTCCTCGGACCTCAGGTCTGGAATCCAGAAACAACTCACAAACAGTTCAATAATAATGGAAGTGTAATAAATCAAATTAAATTCAAATCAAATCAATCCTAGGAAATCATCTAGGTTAACTCACAAAACGCTCCAATATGCTATTGCCTGGATGGTCCGGCAATGTCTATTTGGCGTCCACTTGGCTTCTCTAGATCATACAAAACACATTTACAAATATCATATTATTGCATAAATGTACAAGTGTTCTTTTATGCACATCAATGTATAGAAAATATGTACAATGCATGTTCAATGACAATTCCGGGTATCTTAAAGTAATTCTCATCATCAAATCGATCAAATATAAAAGCCCTCATTAACGTCATTTGTATTTATAATTTGGACCATAATAAAGCAAATGTGAAATCAATTTCATAACCTAATTGACCACTTCAGATTTTCTACCCACATGATTTCGGGTCAACTTTGCATAATTAATCTGATAGGGCAAATGACAAAATTAGGCAAAACTCCCTTCTGGAACTTTGTTCTCCAATGTCTTAAATTTCTAATGACTCCAAGATCATCTAATTTGATTCAGTTTATGCACAAAATACCACAAACTGTACACATTTGAACTTTTAGCTAGTACATGATCATACCCTTTAATTGCACAGCTCATATCTTTCAGCTCAAATATCCAAAAATTACAAACTTTATACCAATTTAAAGCTAAGAGAATAAGCTACAACTTTGGTGAAGACAACTCAGCCTAATTCGGCCCACATCAATACATTTTATTCAATAACTACAAGACATAATTTCTGTCCCTGGCAATGCTACAGCCTAAGCTAAAACTCAGTTCCATGCCAATTTTGAAAATCATAGAGACAGAATTGAAATTCGACCTCTTCACAAAAGTTGTAGAAATATGTCTCTAGTTTAATATTAATTAAAAATCAACTCATTCATAAATCTGCAGCTCAAGTTATAATGTGAAAACCGAAGCATGATCATGAAAATTTTCCAATTCATAACAATCTAGCAGACTTCCACACTTTCATCCTATCTATCACTTTCAGATCAATTCAGATACCTCTAAATTTTTATGTAGAGAAAAAAAATGTCTTAGGAATCCATTGGTCCAAGTTTCAAATCATTTGGAGTTCAGATGAAAAAGGTATAGGCAAAGACTGAGGGATTGTTCAATGAAAAACTCTAGTTTTTAACCCACACATATAAACTATCACCTTTTCTCTCTCTAGCACGCAAACTTCATCTTCTTCACCGACCCAGTTTTTTTTCTTTAATGTAAACAACAAAATTTTCTTCACTCTTCTTCCTCTCTTCCACTTACCCCATCATCTCTAATTTATACTCTCACATTATCTCTTCATTATGCTCCCATTACAATTCAACTTACTAACAAAAACCTCTCAAAATTCAAGATCACACACAACATCACAACCAAAATTTACATACGGTTTTCTTGCAACATTTCTGCACTTGTTTCATTTTCTACATTCTTTTTTTTTGCAACAATTTACAGTTTAAAAACATGGAAAGTCTAGTTTCTGCAGTTGCCTACTCTCAAACAACTCAAACTTCAAAGGTAAACACAAACATCAAAACAAAGCTCATACGTGGGCAACACCATTTTTCTACTCTCTCTCTCTCTCTCTCTACTATTTTTTTCTGCACTTTTCCATTTCTTTTTCCTTCCCTCCTCAGTCCACGTTTTCTATCATCTTACTCCTTAAAACACAACACCTCTATGTTTTCTTTAACTCTACCTCACATACATCCATCACCACACTACCCAGACATTTACGCATATATATATAATAAGAACAGAGCATATGTTTAACTCCATATATGTTTCTGCATGCATTTTAATATCCAACAATAACCTCATCCAAATTGTCATCTCATATCATTAAATTCATCTAAATCCATTTCTACTAATACCCAAACAATTCATACACGTACAGAGCAAGATAACCTTCTGCGTATTTCTCAGTACAAAACAGAGTTTATGATCATCATTTTCCCATAATTTTACACTCTTCCTAAACACAATTTCAATGATTCTTCTAGCTCCAACTCACCTCAACAATATCTTACAACATATGGTTCCTCAAACATGCAAAAACAACATATCCATGGTTTGCAAATCTTCAGTTAATTCATTCATCACCGAAACCTTAATCTTCAAACCCATGCATGCATGTATATATTTACATTTTAGAAATACCATCCGAACTACTTACTTGGTTCCACAAAATCTCTAGCAGGTGAGAGTGAATCAATAGCACAAAAAATTTCAACACTTGAAGTTTCGGTGGGTGAACTAGAGAAGAGTTTTGGTAAAGGAGTTGTTCCGGTGAAGAATAAAAACATAAAGATATATTATCAAGCTTAGCAATTTCTCTCCAACAACACACTTAACCACGTGTGTTCCTTGCATGTGGGCCAAGTGTCAATATGCAAGGTTACCACATTTCACAATACAATTTAACTATGTGTCAAATATATAAAATCGCCACGTGTCACTATATAATTGGTCCAAAATATCCCAAATTTTTTGAAAATTTCTAAAATTCACCAAAAATTTCGAAATAATAATATGACTCTCCAAATAAATTTTCAGCTCAAAAATAATTCACCAAAAATTCAAAATATCTAAAATATACCAAAATTGCCAAATCATAATTAATATACTCCAATTTAATCAACAATTTCCACTTATAAATCAAATTTACCCAGAAATGCCAATGAATGCATGTATAATCATATGAATGTGCAAAATAAATGTGTATGTCACTATTAATTCCTAATTTCTCTGAAATTTATCATAATTCACAATTATAGCCTTAACATAGGTAACGGGATGTTACATACAGCCTTCAAGCTCTTCTTGTTCAGGATATCCGTAGAAACAACGTTCTTGATCACATCCGAAACATAAAGAACACTAGTGAGCACCAACTTTTTGTTGGAAGTGAATAGCAAATGGACATCTCCCTTTCCATGTTCCTTGGCTTTCACAGCATTAGCCATGACCACTTCATGTCCTTCAAGAACTTCATAGTTCTTGAATTGGTACTTGTTATTGCACACATGAATTACTGCACCGGAATCATACCATTAATTCTTAGAAGGAATTGATGTTGTCATGTGAAGTTCCGTCACATTATGAAGAGTCAAGGTTGCCACAATTTCCGCACATTCATCAACAAGGTTAGCAATAGGAACATTGTTTCCTTTTTGCTTTTTGTTGGATCTGCAGTCGGCCTTGTAATGCCATTTCTTTCTACAATTGTAGCAAACCCGATTCTTTTGCTTGTCTTTAGCATTAGCATTTTCAGGTTTCTTCCTTTTAGAATTGTTGGATTTCTTCTCATCCACAAAATTTACCTTTAGTTCTCCTTCCACTTCTTTTATTTGAAGAATTCTTGCACCTTCTTCAATTCGAAAATGCTTTAAAACACTGCCGATAGTTAAAATTTCAGAACTCTTTTGATAATCATTCCAAAAAGAAGGCAACTTAGCAATAATTGCCCCTACTTGTAATGATTCTGAAATTTCAACACCCAAGTCTTTAAGGTTTGAAACAATCACTTGCAAGTTGTGGATTTGATCCATAAGAGAGGAACCATCAATAAATTTAAACTCAAAAAATATTTTTAAAAGAAACTTATTTGTGCCTTACTTTTGAGATGCATATTCACATTCAAGCGACGCCCAAATCTCCTTTGGACTCGTCATGGTGGTAAAGAGATCATAAAGAATGTCTGAGAGGCTGTTGAGAATGTGACCCCTGCAAAGCAATTCATCTTCTTGGTGCTTGTCTCGTTCATCCTTCCATGTGTTTACTTCACCCTCCTTTGGAAGAGGAATTGCAGGAAGAGTGGGATCAAGTACATATGAAATTTTCAAAGTCATGAGGAAGAACATCATCTTGTCCTTCCAACGATTGAGGTTGATGCCAGTTCCATTAAGGCGATGTAACTTCATAAAGTCTTGGTTCATCACTTTAAGAGCTGATTCTTGAGTTGACTCTATGATAGCAACAAATAACACTTTAAGATTGTAATAGAACAGGGGTTGAAAGTCCACAAAACAAAGGATGGACAATGAAGTAAATGGTGTTACAGAGAATTGAGAGAACTTGAAATCAAAACACAAAGTTTAAAGTGTTATAGGCATATTGGACACTTTCCTTAAAGTGTTATTTGCCCCCACTATACTTGCAAACCAGGTTAAAGGCAAATTACTTCTAGGATACAAAGAACACAAGAACATTCAAGTTATAAGAGTATAAATGTTCTTCAAGAATTATGAATGTAGTGATTGTGTTGGTAAAAGTTGTTAAAAACATAACATTTTTAATCTTGATTAAAACTTATGTATATATAGAGTTTTCATAACAGTCATGTCCGTTCACCACCTGTCATAACTTTTGGAAAGGAAGCAACCCTTTAGAACAGTCACGTCTGTTCATTATAAGTCACAACTTTTATAAAGGAAACAACACTTCTGAATAGTCATGTCTGTTCACTATAAGTCACAACTTTTGGAAAGGAAATAACCTTTCAGAATAGACATGTATGTTCACGACAATTCACAACTCTTGGAAATGAAGCAGCCCTTCAGAACAGTCACGTCTGTTCACTATAAGTCACAACTCTTGGAAAGGAAGTAACCTTTCAAAACAGTCACGTCTGTTCACTATAAGTCACAACTTTTGAAAATGAAGTAACCCTGTAGAATAATCACGTCTGTTTACTATAAGTCATAACTCTTAAAAAGGAAACAACCCTCCACTTCCAAGTTTGACTTTAACTACTTATATCACAAACTAATTTCTAACAAGCATTTGGAGGAATTAAAGTTAACGTCAACATTCTATAAATTGCTAGGAAGAATGGAGCTCTTGAATAAATTGCTAGGAAGAATGAAGCTCTTGATTAAGATACTAGTATTCTACATTCTGTTACAATTCGAAAGCATGTCTGTGCATGAATATGTATGATATATGTACGCACCTTCACAAACGATTCAGCATACATGAATCAAGCATTTTCTCAGCTCAACTTGCTAGGATGCACTGATTCTTGTTTTGAATTGGGTAAACAGCTAGCAAATACGATCAAATTCATATTGTGAAATCAGGACAAACCGGTCCAATAAGAAGAAATTCAGGAATAATAACAAAAAACTATTTAGGTTGCATCAATATTACAAATCTTTTCCTTCTGATGCAGAGGTAAGGAGACATGTTCCGAAATGGATGCCTCCGAAAAATTAGAATAGTTTTGTGATTATTGGGGCTCTCCTAAAGTTCAGGTTTGTTTTATTTTCCTTCACATTTGCTTCCATTAATCTTGTTAGATGATTTAATGACTATCTTTTCTTCTTTATTTTGCGAAAAATGTGAGAAGGAAAAGGTCAGTAGAGAAAAAAATGAAAACTCCTCACAATCAAGGCTCTAAATCGTTTGTTGTTGTCCAAAATGAATATATAAGATCTTTGTTTATAAGTTATAATTATATCAATAAACACTATATCATTTATTATGCATTGTATTTTTTTCCCATGAAACTGAGTAAAAGGAACTACATGGACAAGAGTGTGATAGGATCATATTATACAAACTCACTCACTATAAGGAAGGTCAAGGGTGGATGTCAGAAGAAGCGGAAAATAACTATGTAAGTATAAAAATTTGTTTAAAATTTAAGTTTATTATTTATACAGTACTAATTAATAATATTTGCATTGAATATTGGTTTTGTCTTTTTTTTAATTTTAGAATTAGATGCAAGAGATGTTACAAAAATCAATGTCTGAGAGAAATGAGGTAAATGTAGAAGACATTTGCAATATTGTGCTTGGTACACAATCCAGTTTTATCAAAGGTCTTGGATTTAGTCCTAAGCCAAATGTTGCATCCTCATCAAGATCAGTATACATTCAACGTCTTGAAGAGGAAACATAAGCGGCTTAAGGTTAAATTGCAACATATTGAAAAAAAGTTGGCCAAGCATGAAAAATACCTCTAAAAATTAATTGGCCAGGATTATCAAAGCACTGATGAAAATGAATGATATTAATTACATATCTTATACTTTTTTCTTTTAATTCATGTTTTTATTATAATTTAAGTTTAATACTTTTTCTGAGATTACAGATTTGAAGAAGATGCAACGAAGCTAAATGATTTGTATTATCTTATAAACTAGTATATGTATTTATTATTTTGTATATAAGTATCGTTGAAATTGAAATTAAAATCTTTTACACGAAGAAATATAATGATATATTTTTTATATACAATGCTTCAAATTATCAATTATTTTTGCACACTTTTTTGTATGCTAAATTAAGAAAAAATCTAAATATTATATACAATAATATGAATTAAAAATGTAACAAATAATTATAATTCAACATGGTATAATATTTCGTTAAAATGTAGATTAAAAATTTGCCTATATTTTACAAAACGTAACTAAAACTTTTTGGTTACGTTTCAGAAAAGTAGCTAAAAACCTTTGACTATCTTTCTGGAAATGTAGGTAAATACTTTTGACTACTTTTACATAAATGTAGCTAATAGTTTTTACCTACGAAAACAATAGCCAAAATATATCGGCAACGATTTCTCAAAACGTCATAATAGTTTTTTATAACAAAAATAAAGCGTAAGCAAAAACTCTTAGCTACGATTAGCAAAAAAATGTCACCTATAGTTTTCAGCTATGAAAATTTGGCGATGTTTTCGACGATGAATATAAATCATCACTAATGACTATTATCGATGACTTTTTGACCTTTAGCTATGATTTTTTCATAGCCAAATGTCCTTTTTGTTGTAATGATTCTCCTTAATCACTTTAAGATGATGAATTCTATATTGATTACTTAATTATTTCCATATAGTTAATGTTATGTTCAATGATTATCGATTAAGCTACCCTTGATAAAATAGACCATAAGTAGTATAAAAATATCATAATCTCTATATGAGACACTTTGAAAATATCAAATTAAAGAATCACTTATACGATCACCACAATAAGAATTTCTATAAACATATAATTAATTTTCTAAATAAAATTTTCATATCAAGTCAATTTAGTGAACTTGCTTTTTAATAAGTATATATAAGTTTATTTAGGTCTTTGCATACTTTAGTTTAGCGGAAACACAAGCTTGAAAATAACTAGTTAAAGTCCATTTGTAGTCTTTTCTATAAGTTTATAAACATTTTCCATCTTATATGTAGCAACCCAAGTTTAAGTTAACCTAATAACAATAAAACACAAAACCGGAAAATAGATAACTAGGAGTTTATTAGTGCTATTTATCATAGATTAATAAACTTTTTCACCTCTCCTTTTTTTTCGGGTTTTGGACAAAGTTAAAAAAAAGTTCCTATTTTAACTTATTTTTGGGCCCTTACAAAGAATAAAAATAAGTAAAATATGAACATTTTTGTTATTCTTTGTGAGGTCAAGAGTAGATTCTATTTTGTTTCATTTTATTTTTTTATAAGAATAAAAATAAATCCTATTTGATCATTTATAAGGATGAGCAAAGTTATGAATATCGTACCAAGCTCGATACCGGATTGAGCTCTGGAACGGAACTGTACCGGTACCGTTTCAGAAATTTTTTTAAATTTATGAAATAGTCCCTAAAATTTTTAAAAATTGCAAAATAGTTCATATTGGTATATTATACA
>JAOQMQ010007266.1:0-10736 GCA_027563845.1 Erythroxylum subrotundum | reverse complement strand
ACCATCTTCTTCTTCCTCCAACTTTCTCTCTCTAGAATTTCTCCATTCACAAACCCTAACCCATTTCTTAACTAAAGAATGAAGAAGATGAAAAACATACCTTGAAACCTTGATTCCTTCTCCTTTCCTCGAAAATTCCTCCTTGGCGCTAACTTTTTCGATTTTTCCTTCTTCTTTTTCTTCTCCCTCACGATTTCTTCTTCTCCTCCTATGGCTTCCATGAAAACTCCCTCTTCTTTCCTTATTTTTGCCTTTGTTTTACTCCTTTTCTTCCCATTATACCCCTCACTTACTAAGACTTTCCAACTTTGCCCTTGGTTGGCTTTTAATGGCTCTAACTACCACTTAAGCTAACTTAGTTCAATTCTAACTTACTCCAACCCTTCCTTTAAATTTCCAATTCCTAATCCTTCCCTCCAATTCTAATTAAGGAACAATTCTAAAATAAATAAATAAAAAAATTAAACCAATAAATAAACATAAATAATCAATTAAGAAAATAATAAGAAATTCAGAAAATTCAAAATCCAACATCTAGGGTTCTCTACAAGTGTATCTGTAATTACCTTGGTGTTGGTGGAGATTGTATCGAGCACTTTCTTCCAACCAGGTTTTTTGTGTCTTTTTCCTCTTCGGACTCCTCGGTAATTAAGTCCTCTTTGGCCTGCTGAGGTGGCACTATACTAGAACTCGCTTGGTTGGCCCTATTCTTCACATGAGTCTTTTGATCGATGTCCCAGAGTTCCATATTACAGGACTTTAGGATTTTAGCACGCCACAAATGATGGTGATTTAAAAAATTAGGGAGGTAGACCATTAGGCCACTACAATCCATGCCATAGTACTCAGCAATGGCAGAAACCAAGTATGCCATACCCAAATTATTGCTCCTTTTATGTCGAGTTGCAACAATAGCATTAACCTCATGCGTGGAGGTGCACACTGGGATGCTGTGATCCATGCACCATAACAAAAAAAGTTCCTTTGTTGAGCACTTGTGCGATATCCTATTTTTCGGTATACGCTTAGGGTTTAACCCTAGATTAAGTATTGCATATATATGCGTAGCATTCATACACAAATTGATACTTGTACACATTACAAGTTAGCATATGCACTCAATTGACATTTCTCGGGGTATGAAAGAAGTTAAGTGAACACGATGTGAATTATGATTTGGTATGTCTTGAATTTTGGTATGTTTGGATTTCAATTAGTAAATTGGGATTAAATGTTATTGATTGAGAGATTAATGAATTATATGTACATTTAGTTTAGAAGAAAAATAAATGCCAAGTGGTAAGAAAAATTGATATATGGAAATTAGGATGATTGAGCCTAAAATTGACTGACATTTGGCATAGTTAAATTGACTAGTAATTAAATGACAATTGTAGTATATGACAAGTGGACCAATCTTGGAGTGACATGTGTACTAATTAGAAGGAGATAAATGGATACTAAATGTGTGGTTAGTGGCAACATCTTGATTCAAAAAATGTAATAAATGCCTTAAGACAAATGTTGACATTAGAAGGTGACACCTAGCATGTGATGTAGCAAGTTTCGGTAGCTGAGTTTTGTTGCTTCTTTCCTTTGTTCCTTTCATCGAAATAGCTCCTTCTTTTCTCTATAATTTTTCTTGAACCCTAGCTAGGTTTCTATACCAAAACCATATGTATATACTTCACCAAATTGCCAAGCTTTCACCATAAGTTTACGTTGATTTTTTCTTGCCTGGGAGGATTGGTTAATTTGGAAATTTGTGTTAAATTGGAATCCTAATAGGTAAGTAACAATCTAATTTTTATGGCATGTCCATTAATATAGCAATGATGCTTGATTTGGAATGAAATGCATGTGATATTGGTGAAGATATGTGCTAGAAAATGTTGCATGAACTTGGAAGTTTTTCTATTTTGTTTTTGGTATATGGAAACCGTGGAGTATAGGGCATTATGTGGATGTATTGGACTGGAATTTAATGTACAAAGAAGGTGGATTTATGCCTAAGAAAGTTGTTAGAATAGTGTTCTTGAATTGAGAAAGAATTAGACCTATATGTATGATAATGAAGGACAGATTTCTGGTTTGATTTTTGATGCATGAAAGATTAGGATTTGTGAGCTGTTAATTGAATAATTTTGAACTGGAATAGGAGAGGTTATTAATAAGGAATTGGAGCATGATTAAGGCCTAATAGAGGTATAATTGATGAACTATAAAAAGGCTATTTATACTTTGGTATAAAGTGTAAAAAAACTGGAAAAGTGAAAGAAAAATTGCTAGCATATGTTAGCTGTAGTGTTTTCATTGAACATACTTCTGTATTTTAGCCATATCTTGACCTGTAGACACTGAAATTGGATGGTTTTAATTTTATATTAAACTAGAGACATATGGATAAATTTTTAATGAAGGAATCGAATTTGAATTCTGTCTCTAAAGTTTCTAATTTTGGCTTGAAGTTGACTTTTTGGATAACCCATCCCACAATTGTGGGAAGCCATATAAGATTGTGAAAATTGCTTGGAAGTAAAGAAAATGTTCTTTTGTTTGATTCTTGAAGCAATTAAGGATTAAGGTATTTAATTATGATGAATTTGGACTTGATTAAGGTTTAAAAAGAACATAATTTGATGTTGGAAAAGTTGATTAAATGTATGGTTAATGAATGGAGCATGATCAAGTCTGCTTAAGGTATTAACCTAAATGCAAACAAGACATATCCAAGTGACAATATGTTAATGATTATGAATTATGATTAAGGAAACATACCTGGGAATGCATTGAACACGACATACGTATATACGTGGACTAGTGAAAAAGTATTTGTTGGATCGACTTTGTAATATGAATTATGTATGAATTGTATGATTTTAGATGCTCAAGTTGGATGCCTGATTGAGCCCAAGTTTATTATATAAATTGGCGACACTTTTATAGTTTTTAATATACTTTTTGACTCTTAATTCTTGATTTTGTGTTTAAATTAGTCCTTGAGTGTGTGCTTATATTTTATGCAATTTGATAGTAAAATTAGTTACAAATTGACATTAATTGCATTATAAATTTTTCTATGGACAATTGATACTGCAAATTGCTATTTTTGATTGTACGAGCCTTAAGGAAAAAGGAGTCAAGGGAGTCAACATGAGGACGTGAGTTTTAGGACGCACACCGCGGCACAACTTACCTGTCGCCGCGGTGAACTGTCGGGAACCCGAATTAAAATTAGAAAATTCTCTCACTATTCTGACCTAACCCACGACCCAACATTTAAATTCATGCCAAATTAGGTTAGAGATGCTTGGCTAAAGCACCATTACCTCTTGAAGATGTAGCAATGGCTTGAGTTCGATGGGCTTCAAAGGGGAGTAGCTTTTACAATGTCATTGTCATGTTTAACTGAATAGTTGTAAACTTTTGAGTTAGGGCTTACGACCGTGTAGTTATATTAGCTTAATTAGAGTTTAATCAAGTGTTAGAACAATGACTTGTGTTATGTAGAACTTGGATGCTTAATATATGAAGTCTCATATATGTTTTTTTTGGTGATTGTGTTAACTCTCTTTTATCTACCTAGTTGTGTTTGATATTGAGATTATGCTTGATCCAAATTGACCACTTGCATTAGCTTATCCATTAACACACACTAAGATGCATTTAACAAGGTTTTAAGAAATGAAGTTCATTGATTAAAACCTTGGACTTAAAGAGTTCTTTAAGGTTCATCATTTGGAAACTTAGTGATTTTTGCTCCCAAAAAGATTTGTTTTGAACTATGATAGCCAAAGCTCGTTTTCAAAAGGGTTTCATCATATTTGATCATTGCTTGAGTTTTCACTTTTCATTTCCCAAAAATCCAAAAACATCTTCTTATACATTTTTTTCTTTCTTTCATTTAGTTTAATTTTCTTAATTTT
Source organism: Erythroxylum subrotundum (assembly GCA_027563845.1). NCBI lineage: Eukaryota > Viridiplantae > Streptophyta > Magnoliopsida > Malpighiales > Erythroxylaceae > Erythroxylum > Erythroxylum subrotundum. Next base: position 6,810 of record JAOQMQ010007266.1, on the reverse strand, counting down.
TACCAATGATCTAAACCCCCCTTTTTATCAACTTAGTTTGCATTTTTGACAATTAGGCTAGCTTATACCTTTTTCGCTAGGTTCCGATTAAGTGAGACGACCCGAGGTTGCATCCTATATTGCAATCCTTGGAATTAAATTTTTGATTCGATTTCTAAGGGATTAATCTTAGGATCAAATGAAGAGCCGATCAAAATGGCACCGTTATCGAGGAACCAAGCAATTGGTTTTCTTTAGGTTAGCCGTTGTCATTTTCAACTGTTGTTGATAATAGGAATCTTTTCTTTTACATTTCATTTTGGTAGTTTAATTTTCATACTTGTCCATAGTATAGTTTTTAATTTTCCTTTGCATAAAATACATTTTGAAAACCCCAAAAGAGCATACTTTCATACTTTGATTTTTTGTACTTAGTATTTTTCCACACATACACATCTTCATACATACATTTACACTCCATACATTCGCATCCTTAACATTTAATACTTTTTTATTTGATTTTGTGTGATTGTGAGTAAATTTTGTTACAATTTCTTTCATTTTAATTGCTTTTGTGCATGCCCCGGAGAGTTAGATTTATTCCTTTACAACCTGAGATTGAGAGACGTTTAAGGAAGATTAGGAAAGAGAGAAAAGAGTAAGAGAGAAGTCAGGTAGTTGAAGAAGAGGAATCAAGCCAACCAACTAGTGAGAGTGAATCGGGAGAAAGAGAGAACATGGCTGAGAATCCCATTTTTATGCAAAATCCTAACTTTCCTACAAACCAACCTAGAAATGGTGATAATGTAGGAAATGGTGAGCATGAGAGAGTAGGAGAGAACAATGGGAATCAAAGACGTAGGACTATTAGGGAAGCGACAACTTTTGATGTGAACTATGATCCATTTACTGCTACTTGCCCTAATTTTGATGTTAATTTTGAAGTAAAAGGCTTATTGATTAATTCCCTTCCTAAATTTCATGGTTTGGCAGGAGAGGATCCATACATGCACCTCCAATCCTTGTCTATGATCTGTCAAAGTATGAAGCCAGTGGAAGCGTCATTAGACCAAGTTCTATGGAAGGTTTTTCATCTATCCCTGGAAGGAAAGGCACGGAAGTGGTACGTGAGCCTCCCAAGGCATGTCGCGAATGCCTATCATAGCTAGGCCAATTTGAGGAAGACTTTCTTAGAGAAGTATTTTCCAGCCTCCAGGACTTCATCGAAGAGGAAGGAGATTTATTCAGCAAGGCAAGATTATGATGAGTCTCCTTACGATTATTGGAATCGCTTCCAAGACCTACTGTCAAGATGCCCCCGTCACCAAATTCCTGATGAGCAATTAGTGCAATACTTTTATGATGGGTTGAAGAGTCAAGAGAAAGGTATGTTGGATGCAGCATCAAGAGGATCTTTGATTGATCTTACGGCTTCAGAAGCATGGGACTTGATAAAGAAGATGACTCTTAGTGATCAACATTATAGTGTGAGAGATACCAGAGGAATGCATGAACTAGGAGCTTCAACAGCTCAAGCTAAGAGAATGGAAAGTCTGGAATCGAAGGACTCACTGGAGAATAAGTTAACATCGTAACTATCTTTCATCACTGCCGAATTGAAGAACATGAATGTGCATTGCCCATCATCTTCAATGGATCTTACCGGGCCTAGTTGTGATACTTGTGGGTCGGTTATGCACATATCGAGTGTATACCCAGGACGGTATGAAGAGGTGTCAGCAGTGTACCCAGGAAGGACAAATCAAAAGTGGGATCCATACGCCAACACTTATAATGAATGATGGAAGGCTAATCCAAGATACAGTTGGAGAAATGAAGAGGGCAGAGTTCCGAATAGATTTCAACAAGGAGGAGGAGCTGGAACTTCTAATAACCAGTTCCCCAGCCAACAACAAGCTCTAATGGTTCCGACCAAAAAGGACACCGATCAATTGCTTCACAATATGATGACTCTGATGAAGGAAGAGAGGAATTCTAACACGAATCAATTCAATGCCATAGCAAATCTTATTCAGCAGGATTCTTCCAAAATCGATGGTCGGTTCAATGCTTTGGAGAAGAGAATGGGATAATGGGAAACCAAAGCAGAGAATATAAACTCATATGTCACGTAGTTGTCCAGAAACATGAGTGAGACCCAAGCATGAAGCAGTGGAACAATTCCTTCTAACACTGTGATGAATCCAAAAAGCCTCAATGCAATCGCTCTCCGAAGTGGGAAACAAGAGAGGTTTAATGATCAAGAAGAGGAAGCATATGATGAGGAAACTGAGAATGAAGTAGCACCTCTATCAAAGGAAGAATCAAGAAATCTGAAAGTGTTAAGGAAGAGACCTTATTGAAAGAAAGAAAGTTTCCAAATTCATATTTAATGAGCAAACGTATGGCAGAAATTAAGCATAAAAAGGATATAATTGATCTATTTGGAAAAGTAGAAGTCAATGTTCCCTTACTTGATTTAGTGAAAAGAGTTCCGGCCTATGCTAAATACCTTAAGAAATTGTGCACAAACAAGAGAAAGTTTAGGCCCAATGAGAGAGTCCAAGTGAGCTCTAATGTGTTAGCCTTGTTCAAACCTTAAATATCTGTGAAATATCAAGACCCTGGATCTTTCACTATTCCATGCACTATAGGGAAGGTTACCATAAGAAGAGCTTTGTTGGATCTAGGGGCCGCAATTAATATGATGCCAAAGTCTGTCTATTAATCCTTAGGAGTAAAGAGTTTGAAACGCACATCTGTTGTGTTACAATTGGCTGATAGATTGTTTAGGCATCATGTGGGAATTATTGAAGACATCCTGGTCCAGGTAAAAGGTTTGGTATTTCCTGCTGATTTTTATGGACTTGATATGTCTTCTAAAGTTATGCAGGATACTTCCTTAATCCTTGGGCGACCCTTCTTGAGGACAGCTAGTACCATGATCAGCATGAAAGAAGGTAAGATCACCATAGAGGTAGGCGATCAACAGGTATGCTTCAATAAGTATGAAGCTATGAAGCACCCCATGAGGATTATTCACTCCTAGGAGTTAATATGCTTGATATGCTTGTTGATGATGCATGTATTAACTTTGAACGAGCTATGAATCTCTTGACTGAAAATTTTAACTGAAAATCGTGTAGACAATTTTACCTTACCGCATGCCACGACCAATTTTTCCAATTTTTTCTTTTTTTGTCCTTCTACAAATTCTTGTGATCACTTCCTAACTCTTTTATAACTATTTCACCTCTCTTTTTCTTAATTCCTTGATCATCTAACTCATGTCAAAGTCCTGTTTCCAGACCTTATTTTGAAATGAAATAATCTAATTATGGAATTCAAACTATCTAAACGTCAAAGGAAATAACATGAAATTAACACTCTATAGGTTGCCTTCTATGCAGTGCTTCATTTAACGTCAGTAGCTCGATGTTTTTTTTGTGCTCAAGTTGGTTCAAATAAATCATGCAATGGTAGCACAGTCATCGATCTTACCATTTACAGATGAGCTACCATGCCCTAGGTTCCACCTTCCTTACGCTTCACTTTCCTTCGATTTCTCCTCCGCGATTGTTTCTTTCTAAATGCATTCCCAGGATCCTCAATATCTTCCCAATGATGTTAGCTGGAAGTAAGGGAGAACTATTGTTGTTATTTGACATAGTGAAGGTTGTTTGATGCTCTCTGACCCTTAGAGTTAGTTCACCCCCATCAATGTCAATTATTGAGCGAGAAGAAGCTAAGGGGTCATCCAAAGACCATAAGGATTTCCACATCTTCTCTAATATCCAATACAAGGAAGTCTATGGGGAAGGTACATATATCGATATGTACTTGCACATCCTTAATAATACCCTTTGGTCGATGAATTGTTTTATCCGCTGTCGTCACTAACATCATAGTGGGTTCAAACTCTTCTAACCCCAATTTTTGACTAAAGGTATAGGGTATCATATTAATACTCACTCCCAAATCTACGAATGCCCTGTCTATTTTAACTCTATTGATACTGCAAGGAATGTAAAAGCCCCTGGGTCCTCTTTCTTCTGCGCTATATTAAGGTTTTCTTCTGCTATAAGCTCCTTCACCTTCTTCTTGATTGATTCCCTTAGTGTGAGCCTCGTTTGTAGTTGTTTTGTTATGTCCTCAACATTATTTAATTCATCCTCCTTAGAATTCCTTGTATCCTTACTTGAATTCGACTTCCAATGAGCTAGGATAGAGCACGAAAATTTAGGTCGAGGTTCCTCGATTGACTTAATTACGAGCTCACTTGGAAGGAATTCCATATTTTCTTATCCTTCTCCATTGTCTCCATGTTCTTTCGTATGTTCGAGTTTCTTTTCCTAGGATTGACTAATGGTCATGATCCATTCCGTTAGGTTAGATTCGATAATACTTGGAAGGGTTCTTGTATTCCAAGTTGAAATTGCCTATGCTAGTTGACCTTCTTGGACCTCCAGATTGTGTATTAAAGAGGTGTGGTTCTTAGTGACTTGATCAAACTTGCTTTTAAGCCTCTTATGTGCATCCTCCATGCTTCTAATTTTATCTAAAATCCTATCCAACTTGGATTCCATTAAGCTCGATTTATCTTGTTGGACACCTCGTTGTTCTTGGGGTCTGAATTGCCCTCCAGCATTATTCATCCTAGAGAAGTTAGGGTGATTCTTCCACCTAGGGTTGTATATGTTAGAGTTTGGACTGTTTCCCTCGCCTCGTTCATATTGAGCTCCCATATAACTAACTTGCTTTGGATCGTTATGCTTCATGAAGAAGCAGTCCACCGTATTATGGTCCATCTATTCATAAAGTTCACACTTTAGTTGCACAACTTTTACCGAAGCTGAGGACGAAGCCTTCATATTGTTGAGTTATCGAGTTAAGTTGTCAATTTTCATCTATATGTCCGTCATTTGATCAACAGCTACAACTCCTTTTTGTTCTTGGAAGTTAGTGGGTTATCTAATCCACTTATTTGTCCATAGGCAGATGTTGCTTGTCGTTTCCTCTATCAGCTTTTTTGCTTCATCCACCGTCTTTCTCATCAGTGATCCTCCTGAAGCTACATCAATCATGCCTCTCGTATGTGGGGTTACTCCGTTATAGAATGTTTGCAATAAGAACTCCTTAAGTAAGTTATAGTGTGGGCATTTTTGTTGCAAGTCCTTATATCGTTCCTACGCTTTATAAATCGATTCCCCGTCGTTTTGATGGAAGTTAGTAATCTCCTTAATAATCTTTGTGGTCTTGGTGAGGGGAAATTACTTATCTAAAAAAGCACGAACTAGTTAATCCCAAGTGATGACATTATAGTGTGGGCATTTTTTTTGCAAGTCCTTGTATCGTTCCCACACTTCATAAATCGATTCCCTGTCATTTTGATGGAAGTTAGTAATCTCCTTGATAATCTTTGTGGTCTTGGTAGGGGCAAATTACTAGTCTAAAAAAGCACGAACTAGTTGATCCCAAGTGGTGACATTGGCTGGGTTGAGGGAGTGGTACCAGGCCTTTGTTCTATCTCTTAGGGTAAAAGGGAAAAGCCTAATTTTGATCGCATCCTCCGACATCTGATGGTACCGAAAGGTATCGCAGATTTCAAAGAAATTTACTATATGTGTATTGGGATCTTTATTCATTAGTCCATAGAATTGCACATTATGTTGAAGTATGTTTATGAGGGCTAAATTAATTTGAAAAAATGCTGTTTGTGCAGGTGGCCTAACTACACCTTGGTTAGCCGCATTGAACCTTAGTCTTATGAAATCCATAAGGGTTCTTTGTTGACATCCTTGGTTTGCTCCATAATAAAAATCTTGCTAAAATTCTTTGGCCATTGTTGCTTTTGTGATTTCTTCTTCTTCTTTGTGCCAAGTTTTCTTAATTTGATCATTCTAATTGAGCGATATCTAATTCTAAGGTTTCAGCTGCATGCCTTAAACTTCTCGTAACTCTTGTGTCCATGCAAGAGCACGAATTTAGAAATAGAAAGAAAAAATAGAAACTAAAAACTAACTAAAATGCCTTAGACTAAATAACTAAACTAATTGTCTTCCCAACAACATCTCCAAAAAGTTGATTGGGGTTTGGTTATATGTAAGTTTTAATTATTAACCCTCGATAATCTGCAAGCGTATGGCTAGTTAGCGTAGTACCAAATGTGTCGATCCGAAGAGGAGAGAACTAATCTAACCCAAAAATCTAAGACTAGAATTAAATAACAGAAATTCAAGATGCAACGAAACTAATACAATAAGTTAATTTAATCAATCAAAAGTAAGAATCAAAACATGAAAAATACTAATTATTATGCAATTTGTGACACACCCAAGAATCAACTGAAAGAAATTACCAATTGAGAGACAGGGAATTTTACCTATCCTTAATACTAACCTAACTGATTATGAATTAGTGGATTGTTGGTTCTAGACTGTCCTAGGGTTGATTACTCTCTTTCAATTTATAACCATTAACCCTAAATCATAAACCCTAATCAGATTATGGAGGTTGCAAACTCTTAATTAGCAACTTGTCCAAAATCCTAATTAGTTTTGAAGTTTTCTAATAAACTATCAGAAACCTATACAGGATCTCTCTTCGCACAAATTCTTGATCTAATTTAATTCTGGTTTCTATTAAATCATCTAACTCTTATTAGTCTAATTTAATCATTTTTCATTTGATTCATCCTCTCAGTTTATATCGAATTATGCAATAGTAGAATCAAACCACAATAATATCCAGTAAACGTGTAACACCCAAATACCCCCTGGGAGGATACATGGATGCCACCCAAGACAGAACAAACAAATCAGACTAGTTCAC
>JAOQMQ010007246.1:0-10737 GCA_027563845.1 Erythroxylum subrotundum | reverse complement strand
CCGGACAGGAGGTCCGATGATTGTGATATTTGATTTGAATATTGAAGTGCTATTTGAATGTGAATTGGATGAATTATGTGTACATATGTAATTGATTGTGTATGTTGGGTTCCGGACAGGAGGTCCGATGATTGTGATATTTGATTTGAATATTGAAATGCTATTGAATGTGAATTGGATGAATTATGTGTACATATGTGATTGTTAAATGTGTATTTGGATATAATGAAATTGTGAAATGCTCCACTTCAATGTGGAATGCCGGACTAAGGTTCGATGATATGAGAAAGTGATTGAACATGATAGGTAATTATGAGTGATGCATTCCATTGCATGAATGCATGAAACATAATGAGAGTTGTGACCAGAGTAGTCACCGATTAGAGCTACAAGCTCAACGTGTAAAAAGGATCCTCGAGCTCAAAAGTGATTCAAAGCCTCAGGCTCAACGTTGAATGAGCCCTATATGGGACAGTTATCAATGAGCTCGGTATCCAATGGATACGGAACAGTTTAGGCACTCGGTTACAACGAAATAATAAATGAAAAAAGAGTCTCATGTGTACTGCATATACATAATGAAAAATGTGAATTATGATGCATAGTATGAATGATTATGAATGTTTAAATGTACTGAATGTGAAATAATGTGAAATGTGAAATAAAGTATGATATGTGAATTATTGGTTATGTGATGGGTGAATCATCGATGATGGTCACTTACTGAGTTCGCAAAACTCACCCAAAATTTGCAAATATTTTTCAGGATCAGAAGAATACCCAGTTATGCCAACGGGAGTATACCTACAGCTTGCAAGTGAAGGATAGAGGTCGGGATCAGTTCGCGTCTGCATTGCATGTCTTTAATTTTGTACTGAATCTTTTGTATGAATTTATATTTTGAAATGACTAAAGTGTTCGTATTTGTGAAAGGGCCCAGATGGCCATACGGGAATTTTGTAAATTCCATTGTATGATTGAAAAGGGCTTATGCCCTATTTGATTATCGACTTCCACATACATTGTTTTCTGATTAAAAAAAAACTTACCGATTTCTGATTGAGTGAGTGCTTTAGCACGCCACCTTTGCGGGCACGGACTCGGATATCACCATCGATGTCGGGTTTGGGTCGCACGGGAGTGGGGTGCTACATGATGGCTACCGAATGAGCTATCCATGATTAGAATAAGTCATAAGTAATATCAAAATATTGCAATCCCTATACAAGTTAACTTTGGAGACCTCAAGTTAAAGAACCATTTATACAATCATCACAATGAGAATTTCTATAGATATACAAGTAAAGTTCTAAATGGATTTCTCATATTAGGTCAATTTAATGAATCTGTTCTTTAAGAAACACTCAAACGTTTGTTTTAGTGTCTCTATACTTTAGCATATGAGATTGACTACTTTCCTCATATGAAAAAACAAAAAGTATGTTAGTCTTTTTACATCTAAACATGTATAAGATAAAGAATGTCTTTAAATTATTTTGTCACTAAACTACAACCAATAAATTGGTTGTAGGGCATAAGCCAGCAATCTCCCACTTACACTAAGCCAATCATTTAAGTATCTTATGCCATATCACTATATAATGATTATGTTATTACTGGGATAATGACTTAATGAGAGAATTCTAAATGGTTCTTTATAGTGAGAACTTGCTTAAATCATACAACTTTCATCTTAATTATCATCATACTTAAGAAAAATTGCCTAAATACATTCATAGATCTTTGATGAGACCTTAGCTCCTTTTACCTGCCCAATGGCTTTAAAGTTCTATAGTACATTATTGTCTTGAACAATGCAAGGAACTATATCAAGTTCATTAACGATCTTATTGATCCAATTAATCATTTCGACTAAATGAAAAATGTATCATGGCCTAATTAGCAACCATTGCTACATTGGAGCCTTTCCAATCTTTAAATGATATTGTTCTAAGCAAAATAAACCTTAATTAGGACTTACTTCTAAAGTAAATATCCTTATCTCCTTGAAGTTGCATAAGTCTCTTAGCACTTACGAAACATAAATCAAAGTTAGAAAATTTGGTAGCCCAATATACACGATGCTCTAACTCAACTGGAAGATGACAAGACTTGCCATACACTATCCTGAATGGTGACATGCCTATGAGTGTCTTACGGTCCTATATGCCCAAAGTGCATCATTTAGCTTTAAAGACCAGTCTCGCCTTAAAGCATTATCAGTTTTCTCTAGTATTTTCTTTAATTCCCTGTTTGAGACTTCAACTTGCCCACTAGTTTGGGGGTGGTATGGAGTAGCAACCTTATGGGTCAACCCATACTTAGCTAATAATGAATCAAAAAGTTGTTGTAAAAATGCGACCTCTCATCACTAATGATAGCCCTAGGTGTGCCAAAATGTGTAAAAATATTGTTCTTCAAAAACTTAACGACACCTCTAGTCTCATTTCTGGGCAATGCCTCTGCTTCCACCCACTTGCTAACATAATCAATAACAACCAATATATATTGACTGGAGAAAGACTTAGGGAATGGTCCCATGAAATCTATGCCCCAGATATCAAAAACCTCACAAACAAGAATTTTAGTTAATGGCATGTCATGTCTCTTACTAATGTTCTCGACCCTTTGACATCTATCACAAGATTTGACAAATGCAATTTGATACACTCATATTTTCATATATCTTTAGGATTTAATTCAGAGTGATTTATGTTCATTTTACGTTATCCATAGCCGGTTTATCATGTTTTAGCATTATTTGGGTTTCGTTGATGTAAAATGCATAAATGAAACAAATAGACTTGAATTGCACTGTTTTTGGATTTTTGGCAGACTTGACCTCTAGTCATTGTGGGATTTTTATCTCAAAATTGGTTTATCCAAAAATTCTGAAATTTCATACTTAAATTCTTGACTCATTGAAGGATATTTTGGGACTAATTGTAGATTTTTCTGAGCTAGAATTCAGGAGAAATAAATTCCCAAAAGTCGCGTCAAATTCTTGATTACCAGAATGATCTTTCAACAATGGTTCAATCATAAATTTTGACTCAGATGGTGGAATTCATTGATTCAAGTCTTAAATTGAAGCTAGCTCAAATAAAAATCTACTGATAAAATTTGAGCCCCTGAATCATCACTGTTTTATTTTTATACACAGTCGAAATTGACCCTGATGTGTTGTCAAAAACGCAGCTCTAAGCTAACAAAACTTCAATTGATTTTCAAAGCACTTGGATGACATGGCATGTCTCCATTGGTTACTTAAAGATGAGTCAATGTTCACCTCATGGAAGACACGCCACTTTGGAGGGTTGGTTAGGCAAATGCGGAAGGGGAATTGCAACGTTTGTTAATTGACGTGAAGAGGAGGAATTTGATTTGAAGTTGGCTTCTCAATTACGTCAGCCACTTCATGATAGATATAATATATATATACGACTTTGGTCTCTAAGTGGGGGGAATCTTTTCCTCTGATTATTCATCATTCTTCCCAACCACAATCTTGCTTTTTAATTCTTTTCGAAAGGAACACAATTGCTTGAGACCATCTGTGGTAACCGTGTTTTACTAGGTATGTGTAGCTAAGTTTTTATTTCAATTGTAAAGGGTAATACCCTTCGAACCTATATTGATTCATGAGGATTTAATCTTAATCGATTCTTGTGTTAGTGATTTGCAAACATGTGTTTGAATTATGATCCTTTAGGCTAATCTGAACTCGTAAATCTTAAAATCCGGAATTAAGGTTTATAAGTGATTTTTGGACGCTATTTGATTAATTGATGGTAGTAGTTGCCAAATTAATTGATTTATGCTAGGTTGATGATAGTAGTTGTTAAACGTACTATGAGAGGATTCAAACTTTGTCGTAAACTGATGATAGTAGTTGTCAAAGTTTTCAAGGCAAGATCATTAAACCGACTATAGTAACGCTCGTATGCGACATAAGTGGATTAGTAGTTATGAATCCTATGATTGTTTGCGAAGATTTGTATTCTTAGTAGTTAAGAAGCATAAAATCAGTAAGTTGGTGATCCGTGATTATGTAAACACAGTACACAAATAATTCCTAGAGTCCGATGAATGAATTAATTGGTTTCGTTGGCGAAATCCTTTGCAATTAAAGTTTCCGTAATTTTGGTTTCTTCCAAATTTTGATTTAGTACTTGTTTAATTTCGTGTTCTTTAAATTCCAAATTGCCGAGACCAAACCCCCTAATCATTTATTTTCGTGCATTGGTTCGAGTCCAATTTAGTTGATTTCGTTTGATTTTTGTTTGCGTCAAATCTGATTCTATTCGCGTTAGATTATCTTTTGATTTTGGTTTTCTGTTAACTGTTTCTGTTTTCTAGTTTAGTTAGTATTTTACATTAATTACTTCATCATTTAGGTTAGTTTGCATTTCAGATTTTTGTTTCGTTTAAGTTGTTGTGTCTATTTTCTTTGACTAAAAATTAACAAGTTTGACGATATTTAGCTTTCCTTTATTAGATCTTCGAGGGAACAATCCCTACTCTCATATAGCTTTCCTTTATTAGATATTCGAGGGAACGATCCCTACTCTCATATATTACTTGTTATTCGTGTAGGGTTAATTTGCAAGGGTAACGACATCTTGCCATAAATGCATCCCTAGATAAGGGGGCAATAAAAACCACACTCTAAAACCTTATGAGTTGTCCTAGATGCACCATAATGTCCCCCAGCCTCTTTAGAATGACAATGATGTAACACAGAGGACATTTCCTCTTCAGGAATGCAGTGCCTAGCAATACAATCCACACAAATCTTGTAAAGCAAAAGATCATCCCAAAGATAGTATCTTACCTCAAACAATTTTTTTTTCTTTTGAGCATAAGAAAAATTAAGGTGTAGATATTACCAGCAAGGTAGTTTACATAGTCTGCAAACTAAGGAGTGACTGTCATAACAATCAGATGCTTATCAGGAAAAGTCTCCTGAAAGTCCTTCTTTATTGCACTATCCATGACAGCTTCATCTAATTATGACAAGTGATCAACTATAAAATTCTCGACTCCCTTCTTATCCCTCAACTCAATGTCAAACTCCTGCAAAAGTAACAACCAACGAATTAGTCTTGGTTTAACGTCAGATTTTGTCATCAAGTATTTCAAGGCTGCATGGTCAGTATACACAATCACTTTAGACAAAAATAAATATGAGCGAAACTTGTCAAAAACGAACACAACCGCCAACGTCTCTTTTTTCATATTGGTGTAATGGCGTTGTGCGCTGTTTAGTGTCCTACTTGCATAAAAAATAGGATCAAAGGTCTTATCTCGTCTTTGGCCTAAAACAACACCCATTACATAATCACTTGCATTACACATTAATTCAAAAGGAAGAGACCAGTTAGGGGATATAAGAATAGGTGTAGTCACAAGCATATCCTTTAACAATTGAAAAGATGTCAAACATTTATCGTCAAAAACAAACATCACATCTTTTTCAAGAAATTCAATTAAAGGTCTAGCAATCTTAGAAAAATCCTTAATGAACCTACTGTAAAAACCAACATGGCCTAAGAAACTTCTAATGGATATAACATTGTTTGATGGTGGAAGTTTCTTAATGACATCAATTTTTGCTAGGTCTACCTCTAAGGTTAGAAATCTTGTGACCTAAAACAATGCACTCTTGTAATATGAAATTACAATTTTCCCAATTAAGAACTAAATGAGTCTCTTCACACCTAATCAGGACTTTTTCTAAGTTATCCAAGCATGCATAAAATGAAGTACCAAACACAGAGAAGTCATCCATGAAAATTTCAATGCAAGATTCAAACATGTTAGAAACATAGCCATCATGCATCTTTGAAATGTAACCGGAGCATTGCATAACCCAAATGGCATGCGTCTATATGCAAATGTACCATAAGGACATGTAAAAGTTCTTCCGGGGCTACCGGAATTTGCAAATATCCACTATATCCATCTAAGGCACAATAAAAGTCATGCCTAGCTAATTTCTTAGTCATCTTATCAATGAAAGGTAAAGAAAAATGATCTTTCCTGGTGGCATCATTCAACTTCCTATAATCTAAGAACAATCTCCACCCAATTATCTTCCTAGTGGCTATTAATTTATTTTTCTCATTTTCAACCACAATGGTGCCTCCTTTCTTTGGCACCACTTGCACAGGACTAATCCAACCGGAATCAGAAATAGGGTAGATAATACCTGCATCTAGAAGCTTTACTATCTCATCTTTCACTACCTCCTTCATGTGTGGGTTAAGTATTCTCAAGGGCTGCATTATCTCCTTGCTTCCATCTTCCATGAAAATGTGGTGTGTGTAAAAGGAAGGGTTTATACACTTCATATCTGTAATGAACCACCCAATGGCCTTCTTGTGGTCCCGCAGTACCCTCAATAGCTGCTACTCCATGGCACCTGACAAACAAGAAGAAATGATAAATGGTAAGTGCTCAATTGGGTTAAGATAAACATAATTCAAATGACTTAAAAGAGGTTTAAGGTGAAGAGAAGGGGGCTCTTCAATTGAAGGCTTTGGAAATAGCTTGGCTAGACGTTGGAGAGGCTCGTATGCTCTATAATGTGTCCAATATGCTTGCTCCAACTTAACTCTAATATCCTCTAACTCTTCTTGCAATTCTTCCCCTAACTCTTCGATCATTCCTTACGCTACCCCTTCTAACAAACCTGCACAAACAATAGAAGAATCATCAACATCAGAAGAATAAATATCAATAAAATGACAAGAGTCAAGAGTAGAAGGATGCTTCATAGCATTGAACACATCAAACACTAGTTCTTCATCTTGAAGTCTCAAGATGAGCTTTCCATATTGCACATCGATGATGGTCTGTGCAGTGGCCATGAAAGGTCTCCCAAGAATGATGAGTATGTCTCTATCTTCCTCCATGTCAAGGACTAAGAAATCCACCGGGAAGATGAACTTCTCGACCTTGACCAATACATCCTCAATGATTCCCATTGGATAAGTGATTAAGTTAATGCTTGCACCCAAATCCATTAAAGCCATATCTATATGCAATTCACCAATAACACAAGGAATAGTAAAACTCCCTGGATCCTTAAGTTTTGGTGGCAACTTTTTCGACAATATGGTCGAACACTACTCATTTAGCTTCATCGTGGCATACTCCCCAAGCCTTCTCTTATTAGACAAAATTTCTTTCAAAAACTTAGCATAAGAAGGCACCTGCGCTATGGACTCAACAAAAGGAATGTTTATATGCAACTTTTTAAATATCTCAAGAAAATGACCAAATTGCTCATCTAATTGCGTACCTTTCAACCTTTGAGGATAAGGAATGGTCTTACCGGATGTATGATGGGGTCAGCAAATAATCTTCGATGATCCTCCTTTTTAGCTGGTGCTTCCTTGGCCTCCTTGTTACTCTCTCGACTCTCTTCTTCTTCACTCTTTTCCACTTCTTTATCCTTCTGCTTCTCCTTAACCTCCTCAAGTTGTCTGCCACTCCTCAATAAGATTACCTTTGCATGTTCTCTCGGTTTGGCCCCAGTAGTGCTAGGAAATGAACCCAAAGGTCTTTCCTTCAATAAACTTACAATCTGACTCATCTGATTCTCTAAATTTCTGATAGAAGATTCTTGATTCTGCATCCTAACCTCAGTGATGGAGATGTAGTTCGAGAGTAGCTCTTTGAGATTAGATTTCTCTGGTGGCACAGGATTAGGAGCCATGAAACCTGGAGGTGGCTATCTATGAACATTGGATGACTGTGGTTGTGCTATCTGATCGTTCCGCTAAGAGAAGTTTGGATAATTCCTCCACCCTGGGTTGTAGGTGTTAGAATATGGATCCCCTCTCTGTCTGCTATAATTGCCTACATAATGGGTCTCTTTTGTCTCTTGAGCAAAAGGTTTCCCAACTTGACACTCAGAAGATTCATAGGAATCTCCACCACAATGCTCGCATATAGCACAACTCCTCAATGAAGAACTAGCTCCTCCTTTCACACTATGCATCAGATTATCTAGCTTCTTCGTCAAAACTTCCATCTGAGTTGATAAAGCCACTGTATTAGCTACTACATGAGCTCCTATAGGTCGTCTGGGATGTCTTTCTGTATGATACTGAAAGCTACTAGTGGCCATCTCATCAATTAACCTGTGGGCTTGATCTGGCATCTTCCTCATTAAACTACCTCTTACTGCAACATTTATAGTACTCATGGTCGATGGGGTCATTCCTGTATAGAAAGCATTAAACTGCTGCCATGTGGAGAACCCATGTCTTGGACATTGTGTCAATATATCTCGAAATCGCTCCCACGCTTCATATAGGCTTTCATTTTCATATTGGGTGAAGGAAGTGATCTCATTCTTCATTTTTGCATTCTTGGTTCGAGGGAAAAATTTAGCAAGAAATAATCTATCATCTCATCCCACGTAGTAATCGATCCTGATTGCAAACTGGCGAACCATGTTTTGGCCTTATCCCTTAAAGAAAACAGGAATAACCTTAATCTCACTGCATCATCTGACACTCCATTCTACTTGAACAAATCACAAATTTTCATAAAGGTCTCCAAATGGGTGTTTGGATCCTCCAAAGGCAATTTTCTAAATTGAGATGCTTTCACTATGAATGTAATGCTGTGAGGAATCTCAAAACTCGTAGCTGTGATCGTTGGCCTTATAATGGAGGGCATGAGTCTATTGTTGTGCCCCACAGTCAAATCCATCATAGTTAAACTCCCTTCTCTCTTCAAGATGTGGCATCAACCCCTCCTCGTACTGTTCCATCTCTACAAACTGCTCTTCTCTAATCCTTTCTTCTGTGTTGCTATTCTGAGCCAATCTGGTTTCCTTGCGCAACCTATGAGTAGTTTTTTCAATCTCAGTATCTAGTAGCAAATTCTCGGACTCTTGACCAAGAGTGAGCATAAACAAAATGGAACAAATAAAAAGTAAATAATGACAGAGCTATGAAAGGAAAATAAAAACACACCGAAGTAAAGCAGTCAAGCAAACAACTAAAATGTGTAAATAAATAACGAAGCAAGAATTAAATCTGAGATAATTAATATTGTCTAACCTAATGACTCACAATAAGGAAGATCCTCGACAATGGAGCCAAAAACTTGTTGCGGTCTAAACAAAGCAATATAAATTAAATTCTATCTAGACCAGCTAGAGGCAAGCATAACCCGTCGACAAGTAATATAAAACGGTAAGAAATGGATATTGTACCTAAGGGATTCCAACATGCAAGACAATTAAATTAAACGATGCAAAATTACTAAAACGATCAAGAATTGATTGATTTCAAAATAAAATAAAATAAGTGAATCAAGGAAATATGCAAGATGCAAAGTATGAATTAAAAATGACTAGACTTAATTAAATGAAAGAAATTGGCTAAGGTATCGGATTTCAATTGGATTGGACACTAAAACTTGTAACGGTGGATTGATTTAAGAATGAATTCACTAAAGCAAATCGAACCTAATGTTTATGGGAATTCCCTTCTCTTATAAATCTGAGTTACCCACTTGGTTCATAGATAATTCGGAATAAAAGGCATTCAATATAAAAAGTCTAAAATTAAGTTCGTTAATCCTAGGCATCCTCACACAAGATCCTAAGGTTGGTTTATACTTTAGTCTCAAGTATGTTGCTTGATTAATTTTCTGACAAATTAAACCCCACTGGTTATGGCATTCAATCATCTAAGGCCTTATTCTAGGTGGTCAATCTAAATTAGGAATAAATATGCATTTAATCAAGCAAAAGTCAATACCACAAAAATTATCCTCATCCAATATCAATCCTAACCTAAAAAAAAAAATACTTATGCATATTCATCATTGCAACACAAATCATGGTCATAATATATAATTGCATTGATTAAATCCACAAAAATTAAAAAATAAGGAATAAAAACAAATTAAATCCCGTAAAATAGTGGCTGCTGGGATTGAAAAACGTTGTGATCAATGTTCAGTTTGCTGTCTTCTTTCCACGCTTGTGTGAATGGAGTGGAGTGTGTGTTAATGGAGGTTGCTTGGTTTTTAGTCCATGAGTGGAGGATACATCAAAGTGGGGGCTGCTACGTGCTTGGCAGTGAATGAAGGATGCGTCTTGTGTGTTGGTGAATAGAGTAGATGTTGGACCCCGATTTTCGGAGCCTAACGGACTGACACATAAACCTTGACCATATACTTAACTTTGACCACTTTTGGCCCGAATGCTACGACTCTTAATCTAGAAGTTAAATTGAGTTCGTTTTATTACCATAAGAAAGAAAATATATAAAACTCTAGCTCGCATGAAAGTCCCAAAACCAGACTTTTTTCTTATAAAAACTCAAAATGAAAAGTAACTCCTAAGCATGTCCGTTAAACGGACATGAAGGGACTCAAAAGCACTATTTCAACAGAATGTGTCCGTTTAACGGACACACAGGGACTCAAAAGCACTATTTCAACAGAATGTGTCCGTTAAACGGACATGTGTGTCCGTTAAACGGACATGAATTGCCAAAAGTGCACTATTTCACCCGAATGTGTCCATTAAACGGACACCACTGTCTGTTAAACGGACATGGTAGGGCGAAGGGGTCCATTTTGAACAGAATCTGTCCGTTAAACGGACATACCTGTCCGTTAAACGGACATGGGCAGGACAAAGAGTCCAATTTGACCCGAATGTGTAAGTTAAACGGACATCCCTGTCCGTTAAACGGACATAGC
>JAOQMQ010006904.1:0-10763 GCA_027563845.1 Erythroxylum subrotundum | reverse complement strand
CAAACCAACCTAGAAATGGAGATAATGGAGGAAATGGTGAGCATGAGAGAGTAGGAGAGAATAATGGGAATCAAAGACTTAGAATTATTAGGGAAACGATAACTTCTGATGTGAACTATAATCCATTTACTACTTCTTGCCCTAATTTTGATGTTAATTTTAAAGTAAAAGGGTTATTGATTAATTCCCTTCCTAAATTTCATGGCTTGGTAGGAGAGGATCCCTATATGCATTTACAGTCCCTGTCTATGATGTATCAAAGTATGAAACTAGTGGAAGCCTCACTTGATAAAGTTCTGTGGAAAGTTTTTCATTTGTCACTAGAAGGAAAAGTACGGGAGTGGTACATGAGTCTCCCAAGGCATGTGCCAAATGCTTACCACAGCTATGCCAATTTGAGGAAAGTCTTCTTGGAGAAATATTTTCCAGCCTCAAGAACTTCATCAATTAGGAAGGAGATTTATTCAGCTCACCAAGATTATGATGAATCTCTTTATGATTAATGGAATCGCTTCCAAGATCTTCTAACAAGATGCCCCCATCACCAAATTCCTGATGAGCAATTAGTACAATACTTTTATGATGGGTTGAAAAGTCAAGAGAAAGGTATATTGGACGCGGCATCGGGAGGATCTTTAATTGATCTTACGGCTTCGAAGGCATGGGATCTAATAAAGAAGATGGCTCTGAATCATCAACAGTATAGTGTGAGAGATTCCAGAGGAGTGCATGAACTAGGAGCTTCAACAGCTCAAGCTAAGAGAATGGAGAGTTTGGAGTCAAAGGTGGACTCATTGGAAAATCGGATCACATCGCAATTATCCTTCATCACTGCCGAATTGAAAAACCTGAATGTGCAGTGCCCAACATCTTCTATGGATATTACAGCACCCAATTGTGATACTTGTGGGTCGGTTATGGACATATCTAGTGTATGCCCAAGACGGTATGAGGAGGTGTCCGCAGTATATCCAGGGAAGACAAACCAGAAATGGGACCCTTACTCCAACACTTACAATGAGGGATGGAAGGCTAATCCTAGATTTAGTTGGAGAAATGAGAGGGTAGAGCTTCGAATAGATTTCAATAAGGAGGAGGAGCTGGTACTTCCACTAACCAGTTCCCTAACCAACAACAAGCTCTGACAGTCCCAGCCAAGGAGTACAACAATCAACTGCTTCACAATATGATGACTTTGATGAAGGAGGAAAGGAATTCGAACAACAATTAATTGAATGCCACAGCAAACCTCATTCAGCAGGATTCCTCCAAAATCGCTGCTTGATTCAATGCTTTGGAAAAGAGAATGGAACAATGGGAGACCAAAGCAGAAAATATCAATTCCTATGTCACTCAGTTTTCCAACAACATGAGTGAGAACCAAGCAAGAAGCGGTGGAACAATTCCTTCTAACACTGTAATGAATCCAAAAAGCCTCAACGCAATTGCTCTCCGAAGCGGGAAACAAGTGAGGTTTGACAATCAAGAAGAGGAAGCATGTGATGAGGAGATTGAGAATGAAGAAGCACCTCTACCAAAGGAAAGAATCAAGAAATCTGAAAGTGTCAAGGAAGAATCTTTATTGAAAGAAAGGAAATCCGCATCAAAGAACAAGGAAGCTACTTCAGAGAGTTCCAAGGAAAGAGTTGAGCATAGAGAGTCAAGAAAACAAGACGGCCAAGGTAAGGAGGTAAATCTTCAAGACCTTCCTTTTCCGAATTCATATTTAATGAGCAAACGTATGACTGAAATTAAACATGAAAAGTATATAATTGATCTATTTGGAAAAGTAGAAGTCAACGTTCCCTTGCTTGATTTAGTGAAAAAAGTTCCGACCTATGCTAAATACCTTAAGGAATTGTGCACAAACAAGAGGAAGTTTAGGCCCAATGAGAGAGTCTAAGTGAGCTCGAATGCGTTAGCCTTATTCAAACCTCAAATACCTGTGAAATGTCAAGACCCTGGATCCATTCCATGCACTATAGGGAAGGTTACTATAGGAAGAGCTTTGTTGGATCTAGGGGCAGCAATTAATGTGATGCCTAAGTCTGTCTACCAATCATTAGGAGTAAAGAGTATCAAGCCCACATCTGTTGTATTGCAATTGGTTGATAGATCTTTTAGGCATCCAGTGGGCATTATCAAAGACATCCTGGTTCAGGTAAAAAGTTTGGTATTTCCAGCTGATTTTTATGTACTTGATATGTCTTCTGAAGTTGTGCAGGATACTTCCTTAATTCTCAGGGGACCCTTCTTGAGGACAACTAGTACCATGATCAGCATGAAGGAAGGTAAGATCACCATGGAGTTAGGAGATCAACAGGTAAGCTTCAATATGTATGAAGCTATGAAGCACCCCCATGAGGACTATTCGCTCCTATGAGTTAATATGTTTGATATGGTTGTTGATGATGCATGTATTGACTTTGAACGAGCCATGAATCCCTTGACTAATGATTCCTTGGAGAGAGTTTTTGTTACTGATGTTTCAGGTGGACTACGGAGTGTGGACGTTGGAATGGAGCTAGAAGGAAGTCAAGTTGCCTCGCCAAAGCATGGGTGCGAGCCAAACGTCCCTCAGAAGCTAAAGGACCCACCTTAAGCACCAGGTTGTTTCTCTTCTTTCACTTACAATATATTTGTGCATATTGATTGAAGATGGAATGATATTGTTAAGCATGAGTATGTTGACTAAGTGTAGGGGAGAAACTTAATAAGTAGGATTAGGTTTAGCTTTAGTAGGATTTAAGTTTAGTTGTTTTAATAATTCAATTTCCCTTTGAATCCTGAATGTTTTTGGATGCATGATACATCTTGCATGGTGGAAGAAATTGGTGTAGATGGTGCATTGTATGTTGTTCTGTAATGGAAGGATTGGATATGGGCTAAGGATCCATTAGAACTTGTTATATTTTTCTTTTTTTGTGTTTCGGGAAAAATTCGCGGCGGTATGGTATCATACGCCGCGGTGTGAATTAATCTTTTCGCCTCGGCAAAGAAGGCGTCCTTTAATTCGTTTGTCGCGGCGAAGATCCTTTCTGCGCGAATTTTTCCCTCGTGAAATGTCTCGTTTGCCCTTCATGTTCTTCGGACCTTTGTTTTACCCTCTGTCTTTTTTGTCATTTCATCCCCTTTCTTTCTAAACCTATGACTCCTTCCTCCTCCACTTTCGTTTCTTCTACTTCATCTACGCCGCGGCCTTCTCCTGTGGACTCACCTTCTCCTCTTCGAATCTGGCCTCCTTCAACAATCCATTACACGTAGCTCGTCTTAGCATCATCTTTCGCGAAACAAGCTTGTTCGCCGCGAAAAAACCTTATTTCACCGCGACGTAGAAAGTATAGAGTTCGCAGACCTTTCGCCGCGGCAAGTTTTTTTTAGTAAAATTATTTAACCTTGTTATTTTTGTTTTATGCAGGAAAATGCCTCGAACAAAGAACCCATCCCAAACCCTAACCCCTCCCACCTCCTCTTCCAGTTTTTCCCTCCCATCCAACTCTTCCAAACCCTCTCAATCCTCTCATCCTTCCCACTCTTCTCATCCACCCACATCCCCTACTCACTCTGCTCCTTCTTCCCCTCTGGTTGATCCGAAGTACACTGACCTGGCTGAGAAAATCGATGCTAGGCCGTTTATTCGGGAACGACCTTTTCCTCTTACCACCCACAACAACCCTTTCGTTTGACAACTTGTCCAATCCCAGCTCACCGGCTTAGTCCAGCCTAAGGACTAGGGAAATGACAAGTTTGTCCATCATTTCTACACACATGCCCACTTCCACAACACCTTGGAAATTAATTTCTGCGGTATCACCGTTCCCCACGCCTTCACCATCACTAGCATCAGGGAACATTACCAACTCCCTCCCATCTTTAACTGCCACTTCAACCAACTCATCCACCACTACCCGTGGGAAGATGTCCTTCGTATCCTCTGTCCTGAGGGTGCCGGATGGCATAAACTCTGCAGTTTTCAATGCTACATTAGGCGTTCCGACCTCCACCCTGAAGCCTGTCCTTGGTTGCATCTAGTCAACAACAACATCCTCCCTACCACCCACCTCGCCTTCGTCACCACCCAACAAGCCCTCTACATCTACCTCCTTATGGTTGGTCGGCCAGTCGACATCGCCCATGCCATCGCCTCAGCCCTCCGCGAATCCATTCTCACCGCCAAACTCACCAATTACATCCTTTTTCCCCATCTCATCACTGATCTATTCGGGGCCCATCAAGTCCCGGAATATGATAATGATAGTTATTTCGACCCGGCCTACCTCAAGCAACCCCGCCTCCAACCTCCTCCTTCCTCATCCCCTCCTCGTTCAACCTCACCACCTACTCCTCTCCCTACCCCTGCTGCTGCTCATTCCGAGGTTTTGCCTCGCGAGGACGTCCCTTCCATCCCGGCCCCTCCTGAGGCCCTCACCTTACCGGCGCTTGCCCACCGAGTGGACCTTCTTCAGCGAACATTCTCCAAGTGGAAGCCCGACTGGAGCAAGATCGTCAATATCGCCGGCGGATGGATGCACTCATTGCCATGCACCTACATTTCCCATTTCCTCCGGAGGATGGCGATTCCCTCGGTGGTGCCGGTACATCTAGGCCTGCCCCTACTGATGCTACGGATGATCATCCGATGGAGTAGTTCGGGCATTGCTTTCTGCATTTTTCTTTTCTTTTTGTTGTCTTTATTTTGTTTTAGTTAGTTAGTTGGCTCTTTAGCTCATTTTGTACTGACACATTTGTTGCACCAATTATATTGTTTCTTTTCCATTTTCTACGCCTTTCCTTTTCACTTTCCTACTTTCTCTATGTTATTTGTTCTTGTTCATTGAGGACAATGTGTTGATAAAGTGGGGGGGGGGGGGGGCTTTTTCCATTTTGTTACTCTTATTGTGCTCCATTTTGAAAATTTATATGTTGGTGTTAGACAATCATGAATAATGTTACAAATTTTTAAATTTGGTGATTGTGAAAATTCAGTTCTACTGTTTTTCGCCGCGGCGTACTTGACTTTCACCACGGCGAACTAATTCTTCGCCGAGACCAAGTTGATGATTACGCCGCGGCGACATATCTTTGCAGAATTGATTTTTGTTAAAAAAAATTTGCCTCAATTACACAATTTTTCCACACTCGACTCTTGTACCGTTTGTTTCTCAAAGAATTTTTAATTTTCAAAGTGATACTTGAGTTTTTGAAAATACCTCCCATTCTTTTAATGATAGTTGGTATTGGCTAATTTTACTTTTGATGTTTTCAACACAAAGTAAATGAAGGTATGCTAACAAAGTAGCACTTTAAGTTTTTAAGACTTGAGATTGTTCGTTGAGATATTACCCTTATTGGAAGGATATTTGAGCCTGAATTTTTCTTCAATTTTTGGGTGTATCTGCTTATTTCATATCTCTTTAGAACTTGTTTCAATTCTTAATCAAAGCTTTATGAAGTAGAATTTTGTTAATATGATAGAGGCATTCTTTCTAAACCCTTTGACCCAAACACTTATCCATTGCTAGCCCCTTGAGCTATTATTTATGAGCACATGAACACATCTTTATATGGTGTCAATAATTTCTTTTAAATTTTCTTCTAGTTATTAAAAAAAAACCTGAAAAAGGAAAAGAAAAAGAAGAAAAGAAAAGAAAAGAAAGAAAAAGAAAAAAGTACAAGCAGTATCACATATATATGTATGCGTTATACTTATGTTTGAAAAAAAAAGTCATTATTGTGTCAATATTGTTTAACTGTTGACATCCATTTCATAATTATAGTGCATGTATTCATACTCTTTCTTTCTTCATTCATTCCATCCATTTCATCTAGCCTTCCGCACATTACAACCCTGAAAAGTCCTCTTGATTTTCAAAATTATAGTTCTTGTAGTGGAGAAATAGGACTGTCACAAGCTTATGGTAGAGAATGGATTAAGCAGATTTAGAGTGAAAATATCCCTAAACACAAGTGAGATGAGAGCAAACACTTTACCTTGAGTGAAATCTCTTTTGTTCAATCTCTTGGATTAAATTCTTTCAGTGTTTATTTTCTTAGCACTCTTTCAGTCTGCTTTGATTGATTTTTGAGAAAGTGATTTTTGCCAATTTCCTATTATTGTTTTAAGCAGGGTGGAAATTTTTCTTTTACACTTGTGTCTCTTTGATTCTTATAAACTTTGTCCAAGAGTACAAAGGTCTAAGTGTGGGAGAATTTGATTGAGCCCAAGTTTATCATATAAATTGGCGACACTTTCATGGTTTTTAATATACTTTTTGACTCTTAATTCTTGATTTTGCGTTTAAATTAGTCTTTGAGTGTGCTCTTATATTTTATGCAATTTGATAGTAAAAATTGTTACAAATTGGCATTAATTGCGTATAAATTTTTCTAAGGACAATTGATACTGCAAATTGCTATTTTTGATTGTAGGAGCCTTAAGGAAAAATGAGTCAATGGGCTGAAATGGAGTCAATATGAGAACATGAGCTATAGGATGTTCGCCGCGGCAAACCAGACCTGCCGCCGTGGCGAAACATGAAGGAAAAGCTCACCGCGGCGTAAATTAATTATTTTGCCGCGGCAAAGGATCCAGCAAGCGTACGCTGCGGCGAAATTTGCCTGTCGCCGCAGCGAACTATCGAAAATCCGGACCAAAATTGGAAAATTCTCTTACTGTTCGACCCGACCTGAATCTATCTCATAAAAAACCTACCAAATTAGGTTATAAGAATCGGTCAACAATCAGTAGAAAGTAGACACCTCGGCCGACACACACACCGACACTCATTTTTCCTCTCACTCTCGACCTTCATCCATCAACTCCGTCCACCTTCCACTGTCAACTTCATCGTCTGCCACTGCTACTGCCATGAGTGCCATTGGAGTTCTTACGGTTGTGAGGATTCCCGAAGTTATGATCGGCTAAATCACCATTCCTCTTGAAGATGTAGCGATGGCTTGAGTTCGATGGGCTTCAAAGGGGAGTTATTTTACATTGTCACATTTGACTGCATTGTTGTAAACTTCTGAGTTAGGGTTTATCGCTTTGTAGTTAGATTTGCTTGATTAGAGTTTAATCAAGTGTTTAACAATGTTATGTGTTATGGATTTGCTTATATAGAATTTGGATGCTTAATATATGAAGTTTCATATATGTCTTTGTGGTGATTGTGTTAACTCTCTTTTATCTACCTAGTTATGTTTGATATTGAGATTAAGCTTGATCCATATTGACCACTTGCATTAGCTCATCCATTAATACACACTAAGATGCATTTAACAAGGTTTTTATAAATGGAGTTCATTGATTAAAACCTTGGACTTAAAAAGTTCTTTAAGGTTCATCATTTGGAAACTTAGTGATTTTTGCTCCCAAAAAGATTTGTTTTGAACTATGATCGCCAAAGCATGTTTTCAAGAGGATTTTATCAATTTGATCATTATTTGAGTTTTAATTTTGTTTCCCAAAAATCCAAAAGAATATTTTTTATACACTTTTCTTTTAATTAGTCAATTTAGTAAAGTTTTTACCAATGATCCAAACCCCCTTTTATCAACTTAGTTTGCATTTTTGACAATTAAGCTAGCTTAGATCTTTTGCGCTAAGTTCCAATTAAGTGAGACGACCCGAGGTTGCATCCTATATTACAATCCTTGGAATTAAATTTTTGATTCAGTTTCCAAGGGATTAATCTAAAGATAAAACAAGAGCCGATCAATTGGTTATGTGATGTTGATTGTGCTGAAGATAGGATTGATAGGAAGAGTACAAGTGGAGGTTGTCACTTTCTTGGTCATAATCTAATTTCTTGGTAAAGCAAGAGGCAAAGTTCAATTGCTCTATCTACTGTAGAAGCTGAATGTATGTCAACTGCAAGTTATTGTTCACAAATGTTATGGATTAAGTATCAGTTAGAAGATTACTCCATGGAAGAAGATCAAATTCCAATCTTCTGTGGCAACACAAATGCTATCAATCTATCAAAGAATCCAAGACAACACTCGAGGGCAAAGCATATTGAAGTTAAACATCATTTTATACGAGACTATGTACAGAGAAGAATCATTAGTCTACAATTTGTGGAGATGAATCAACAATGGGCGGATATCTTCACTAAACCTTTGTGTGAAGATAGATTCAAGGAAATCAAACGGAACTTGAATATGGTAATGCTGAATGACCATTCGTCTGACACATCATTACCTAGACGATTCATACTAGAAGAAGATAAAAAGTCGTAAGTTTTCAAATAAATAGTAACGGTAAGTTGTCAACGGTAACTTTTCAATAATAGGTATTAGAAGGAAATCCTCTCAAGATTCTAAAATACCTTCTACTTTAGAATTTTCTTGAATTACTTTAAAATCGACTTATTTAGTGCTCTCATCCAAGACGATTCAATACTCTGTTCTAAGCTTCAAATTCTTTTCGTTTCATGTTCTTACTTTTAGAAACTAACATCGTTACTTTGAGCAAAAAAAACATTTGTGTGTGTAGTTTTTATCTGTTACAGATCACAAATGAAGCAATATCTTATCTACGGGAGACATGTTGATTTCATCTCTTTAAAGGAAAATTAGATGGACATTGAACCAGAAACTAAAGCAGTTGACTGGAAAATTTTCTTCAAGGTTCGTGAGAAGGTCTATTTGAATGAGATATATGAGTTTTGGAAGAATGTAAAGGTGGTAGATGACACCTTAGTATTAATGGTAGATGGATTGTCGGTTATCCTGACACAAGATACTACCGAGAGAGCAGTGGGTGTTCTAGTATTGGAGCAAAGTTGTTTAACAATACAAAATGGATTACTCAAGGTCGTGTAGATAGAATGCACATTAATTGACAACTATATGGAAGTAGTGATCCAAAAGTTAAGAAGGCTTCAACCCTTGCTCCGAAGGCTAGGGTTCTACATTCACTGCTTCTTCATTGTGTTCTACTAAGAGTAGGCTCGAAGGACATTGTGACAATGAACAATGAACATTGTTTGTTTCACCTATTGAATCACCAAACCATTAATCTTCCGTACTTGATTTTGAAGTACATGATGAAGTCAAAGGGAGATTCTAGCTCTTTACCTTATGGTATGCTGTTGACAAGGATTTTTAGAGAATCTGAAATCTTTATCGACAGAGGTAACAGGGTAAAGATGGATGTGAAGAGCATTATCAATGCCACTACTATTCACAGAATGGGAATAAAGTTTGAAGATGAGACGAATACAGGTTCTACACCAAAAGCAAGGTCTGAAGGCGAGGTTATAGTAAGATGGAGAAGGAGTGAACGTGTTACGTCTACATGAAAAACAAAACCTCAATCGACAGGAAGAACATCCGCAGAAGAAAAGACTGAGAAATTGTTTGATGTATCAATAAAAGCTAAGACGATTCTACAAAAAGAGGAAAGCTAGGTTCAACAATCATTGCAGCAAGTGTCATTGAAGAGAAAGGCGGAGACACTTCAATCAAAAAAATCCAAACTATCAAGAAGGTCACTAAGACTATTGACCTTACGACAACAGGAACAGAAAAAGCAGAAAGCTCTGATTCTTGGTGAAGATTCTGAAAAGAAAGAGAAAAGACAGCAGTCTACCAGATCAATTGTCTCTATTTTGCAAAGTCAATTAGCAAAATCAACTAGAGAGTCAGAGATAAAAAGGAAGTTAGTATTTGAGAGGAAGAAGCCTCAACAACAACTTTCTTCTAAACCGGTAGAAGAACAAAAGAAGGTGAAGCCCAGTTTGAGAAAAGTTTCTTCAGCTGATGTTCAATAGAAGACGAATAAAGTTGAACACTAATTAGAACCTTACAATCCTTCTCAACCAATCAACAAAAAGGATTTGAGAATAAAGATTATAGAAGAATTGGTACCTGTTCGAAGCAAAAGCTCAATTATTATCAAAGAACCTTCGAAAAAGTCAGTCAAGGTATAAGTCGAACCTATACTGATTAACGATCAGACAATACATCTTCTAAGTTATGAAGAAAAAAGATGATTGGAAGCTTTCTTGTTCTTACCCTTGGAGGTCAAATCAAAAATTCAATTCTAAGGATTGTAGTATAAAATGCAACCTCAGGTCGTCTCACTTAATCAGAACTTAATAAATTGATCTAAGCTAACTATGTGTCATGAAATGCAAGCTAAGGGAAGGGGATTTTGATGTTTGTAAATCTTGCCAAAATGAAATTAACTGTAAAGAAAATGTAATAAAAAGTATTTTTGGATTTTTGGGAATAAGTAAAGCAGTAAGATAAAAGCACAAATCAAATGATAATAATATCCTCTTGAAAACGAGCTTTGGCTATCATTGTTCAAAACAAACTTTCATGGGAGTGAATCACTAAGTTTCAATTGGTAAACCTTAAAGAACTCTTTAAGTCCAAGGTTTTAGTCCATGAACTCCATTTCTTAAAACCTTGTTAAATGCATCTTAGTGCATGTAATAGGTAAGACAATGGAATAAGTCATTTTGGAATTTAACATCATCCCAATATCAAACACAACTAGGTAGATAAAAGAGAATAAACCAAATCACAAATAGACATATATGAGACTTCCTATATTCAAGTTCAAAGTTCTACATCAACAAAACCCATTAACACATTGAATGGTCAACACTTCATTAAACTCTAATCAAGAATATTCATCTACACATTATGTAACACCCCACTCCCGCGTGACCCAAACCCGACATCATTGGTGATATCCGAGTCCGTGCCCCGTGAGGGTGGCGTACTACATCAGTCAGTAGAACTCAGTA